>JAMQGT020011789.1:0-269713 GCA_024447675.2 Pterophyllum scalare
CATTAAAAACTCTGCCCGGTGTCGCGCGAGGAGGAAGCAGGTAAGACGTGTTGGATTGTATTGTTGGTCTGCTGTATTTGTGTAGTTACCTTGGAAATGCAGTTTTATTTTTAGAAAATATTACTTATTGTTTTTTTAAGTTTATAAAAATCTGTCTTCTTTTGAACAACCTTAAATCTATAAAAAAGGTGATGCAGCGAAGGAGAAAATAATTATTAAATGTTTATAGTTTTAGCAGCTGTAACATTTTGGGACCTAAAGATAAAAAGTGCATTATCAGTTTAAAGGTGCCTCAAGGGTTAATGACCAAAATCACTGAAGTACTTTTATCAATGTTACATTTTTTCAAAGTACTTGTTCATTTGTGTTTTATTCACAGGATGCACAGGAGTTGGGACTTTGTCACATAACCGTTGTTTCTGATCACAAAGATGGGCTGATATTCATTTTTTCCTTTTTTTGTTATTCAGGGTCTTATCTGCTATGTGTGCGTTCAAAGTCAAGAGACTCAAACTTTCAGTGTAGTTTCATGATCTTTCACAGTATTTCATAGAGTTTCATAATGACTTAATGTGTGCTCTGTGTCAACAGCTGCTTGAGGCGAGGAGGTTGCCTTCTGGGACGGTGTCACCATTGACCTCATGTTGGATGAGGAGGATGGCGTCTCAGAGGGCGTATCAGGCTGGATTAGGACCCCCGAGCTTCCTCAGCCAGGAGCTCAGTGACCTCTGCCCCAAATTGCAGCACAGACTAGAAGCTCAGCCTCAATACAACGCCATGGTCCATAAGAGTCTGTATGCTGGACCATGCTCTGAGAGAACACCACCACACCATGGCCCAGAAGTAGCAAAGCATTATGTCAATGTTTCTTTTTTCTTTTTATATATAAATAATATATGATGTGTGTATGTGCATATTGCTTTATAAATAAAAAAAATAAAACTTGTGCCTCACAATTTGTTTCTCATAATTGAATTCCCTTTAGTTGAGGTTATTAACATGGCATGAATACAGCATCACACACAAGGTATATCTCAGAAATAGTAATAATTTAAAAATAATAATTTTTATTACTGGGTTATTATTTACTAGGGAGGGGCTTACCCAGGCCTGTCTTTATAAAGGCTAAAAGTAGACACATCTACCAACCAATCACATGTGAGTGATGAACTGTGACACCTCCCGCCGCCCGGCTCCCCCACACCTTTCCCCCGCTGCTTCTAGTGGTACGTAAACGTCCATATCCGCCTCAGGCGAACGCAAATGCGCTGCCCTGTAAGCTGTCGTGTACTAGTGGCACTCGCGTCAGTATACGGGGTCAAAAATCCCTCTTTTCGTGCAGTGATTAAACTTGGGGAATAATGGCTCATGGTAAAAGTTACAGAAAGGTCCCCCCAAAATCCTGCTCTCTCCTCTGGACTCGTGGCCTGCTGGCTTTACCTGGATGACTTTGGACTAGACCTCAACTCCATCTGAGTTCTGAGAGGAGGCTGGAGTTACTGTCATCCACACAGCTCTTTTTTTGCCCCTTTGTGCCGCTAATAGGACCATAAGTTCCAAAAATGAACATCATGGTTTTTTCACTAGGACCTGAAACCAGCTACTGAGCTCAGAGATGAGCTGAACAGGAGGCTCATTTTCTCACAGACTTCTATCGACTCAGACTTCAGAGGAGTCGCCCTGCTGGACACGAGGGAGCATGCCGTCTTTCATATAGAGACTGTGGCCCATAGAAGTTGACTTGTGGCTGCCAGACTCACACTGAGTCACCATCAGCCAAGAAAAGGACTGCAGACGTGGGCCAGGTTTGGGCGAAACCTTTGTTACCATCCGATTGTTGGCAATAAAGTACGCTGTATTAGATGTGCAGAGTGCAGCTTGATGTTAAAGTTGATGTGTGACCAGTCTAATCCTTCAAGTTTAAGACTGTCAGAGAGAAGCTGGCAGGCTAAAGGTGAGGCCAACTGTGAGGGACTCTACATGATGACAGGATATTTTGCAAAGGTTGAGAGAGCATGGATTCATGTAGCTGGATTAATAAAGCAGAAAGATGAAAGCTGCAAAAGACTCCTGATGTTTTGAGTCAGGGCTGAAAGTCTCATTGTCAGAAGTGAGCTCATTAAAAAGCATCAGGACCAGGATGCACACAGAGAATCTAAGGCTCATTAAACACTCTGCTGAGGCGAAGACACAGCAGACACTATCAGGTGGGAAAGCAAACCCTCCAACCGCAGACGGGCTTCAGAGCGGAGAGTGTGGCTATGAAAGGTTTGATTTTACTAAGAGCTGCAGTGCTGGCAGGACACCTCAAACTGAAGGGCCGAGAGAACAAACATGACTCTCAGACTTCATCTTAAGTGTTGTGAAACTTCTCTATGAGGGCCAGTTCAAGAGTGACATGTCCCAAATATGAAAAATGGCCAGTTACACCCAATTATTCCACAAATGGCTTCAGCTGCTGTCTGAAAGAATGTCAGTGTCATGACTCAGCGTGCTCTCAGTGCTGCTGTTTCCTTTCCAACATCGGTTTCTCTCCATGTTTGCCTCCCATCAGCCTTCAGGCTGGAAAAGTGAAGGCAAAACCTGCAGTTCCTCTAACGACCAGCAGAGGCGCCACAGTCCCCATAGACTCCCATGTTAAACCTTTCCAGCAGAAATAAATAAAGTTTTAAACAGGGGCGTGGCTTTGATACAAGTTTGATCTCATTTATAGCAGGAAACTGTTCTGGTCCTGGATCTGTGACTCAGTGTTTTTGAGTGTTGGACTTTTGATGTTTATTTTATTAGTCTTTGGCTTAATTAGTGCTTATGTTGCATCATGTGCTTTACTCTTCAGTCGGTTCAGTTCCAGTAACTTTAGAGCTGACCTGCACCTCTCGAGAAATAACTATGATCCTGATGGGCCTCTTCAGCACTGCTCAGTCCTTTTGTGCATTTCTGGCTACTTTTTGCTGCATTTTTTGAATTTATCAGTCAGAGAATAACAATCAGGAAAAATAATCAAGGCATCAACATAAGGACTCACAAATGTCAGCAAATTCCTGGAAGGAGAAAACTCCTGGAGGGAGACTCCTGAAACTATCAGAATAGACATGAAGGAATAAACAAAATGGAAACAACAACAAAATACAGAAAATTATTTTTGCAACTGAAAAACAAACTGACCACAAAGAGCGAGGACCCAGGAGGGAAAAGTCACAGCATTTTTGTTTCTGTTGACACTGCAGATAAAACACCAGCACACTACCACAAAAGCATTAACACACGCAATGCAGCTGCACAAGAATAAATGCCGTAGGTTGTGTACAGAGGCTCCGCAAAGACCCAGCTGAAGTCTAATTAGTGAGCATCTAACCAAGCTAGCTCTGTGAGCAGCTCCAACAGAGAGCCAGCGTCATGTGGTGGAGAACATCAGGACACAGCTGGATTTGAGCTTGGACTCCTTCAAGGAGTTCAGTTTTTTTTTTTATAATGTCACTGCATTCTGATGTCACACACCACATCAGATTATATGAAAAAGTCCAACAAGTGTTCAAATCAGTTCAGAAGTGAAGTCTGAACGCTTACAAAGAAAGAAGGAGCTTTATTTGTCACATGCATGCACAACCAGCCCAAGGACTCGAACCAGCGTCCTCTCAGTGATGATGCTGATTCACAGTCTTTCACATTAACTTCATGAACTGCAGTAAAACTTTAAACTTCACAGTTTTTAAGCCTGACATTAGATTTAAATACATTTGATTAGAGATCTTTGGGTTGCACACATTCAGTTTGGACACAAATTTAGTTGCGTGCAGATTTTATGGCCTTTATGGCTGAATAAACTTTTGAAAGGCTTCTCTGCTGCCACACTGACACCTGGATCAACTTTGGTGTATTCAGACTCATTCACCTCTCCTCATGATCACAGCAGAAACATGCAACCAACCTCCTGCAGCAGCAGCTCATCAGACGTTCTTCGATATTGGAACCTCAAATACTTCAATATGTCACCAGCACATTAATCATCATCATCAGGTCGTTTCACGCTGCTTTCTTATTGGTTGTTGCAGACCTCACGTTGTCATTGTAATATATAGAACAGAGAGCTAACTTTCTCTGATCATCTTCTGTTGGCCTAAAACACACATCCAGCTTTAAAGGGACATTTTGCCATCCTTCCATCCCTCCATCCATTTCCTGCTGCTGCCTGGGTCCAGGTTGTGGGGGCAGCAGTCTTAGAAGAGACTCACAGACCTCCCTCTGCCTACCCACCTCCTGCAGCTCCCCGTGGGGAAACACCAAGGCCCCCCCAAGTTAGCTGAGATAAAATCTCTTCAGTGTGTCCTGGGTCCTGCATGAAACATCCAGGAGGCATCCTGATCAGATGTTTGAACCATGTGAAGGAGTAGCAACTCTACTCCGAGTCCCCCTCAATGATCAAGCTCCTTACCCATCTCTAAGGCCTGATTTAAACTCTTCCGGGATTTTTATAGAGCCTATGATGTAACCTGCCTAAGTGTCCTTGCCGACATTTATGCTTGCGCTGATGGATTACATGCTAACCACTGTGTGGTTGTGTTTTACATGCGGTGCCAGCTGATTGTAACAAATGAAATGCTGGGAGTTTTTCCCTCCAGGAGCCTCGCTCTTTGCTGTGGTCAGTTTTTTCCAGGTACAAACATATTTGATCCTCTCAGTCTTCAGTTTTTCCACTTCCTTGTATATTCCCTCACATCCCTCTCTCCAGTCATCTGCTGACATTTGAGTCCTTATAATGATGCTGTGATTATTATTCTGTCACTGACAAATTCAAAAACTGCAGCAATAAAGCAGCTGGAAATGCACAGGAGGAATCAAGAGCACTGAACAGGCCAATCATAGCAGCTGCAGGCTGCGTCGACCCAACGTGTGGTTACATTTCTAGGTAGGTGCACGTTAGGTAATACTGTAGTTTATGGCGTAGGGTTTCAGAGGGGTTTGTGGTACATTGGTATGGCGTAAATCTTCTGCTGAAGCATAAATCTCCAACCGAATGCTGACCCAAGTGCCTCTTGGATGAAGCTCATTTCTTGTAGTTGCGTTCTTATTTTCTCAGTCAGAAAGTAGACTGAATGGTAAACTGACAGCTTTGGTTTAGCTCTCCCTTCACTAAAGAACACCATCACTGCCAACGCTACACCGACCCATCTACCAATGCTCCCTCCTCCCCTCACTCACATGAACAAGGAAAAGTCCCTGAACTCCTCCATTCAGGGCAGCAATCATTCCATACCTGGAGTGGGCACTCCATCCATTTCCAGTTTTAAACCATTGTCTCAGACTCAGCGATGATAATCCCAACCACAAACCGCCTCATTCCTCCAAGAAAAGCACGCCGTTTTCAAAAAGCAGAGAGATGATCGTGAGACTACCAAACCAGACACACTTTCGGCCTCTGAGATAACTGAAAGAATCCCATAGATCAGGAATCCGAGGAATCCAAGGTTCGAGTAATGGATCACCCACCACCCCACACTGCCAATCCATGAGCATTGTCCTCGATTTACACAGAGATGTCCACTTAGACATCCCCACAACATCCACAACTTGTCCACCACAGGCACTTCACCCTCAGTGATGGGTGAGTGGTTCCTGTGATCCCCAGGCCCTGTTTCCTCTATGGAAAGTGTATCAGTGGGATTGAGGAGATCCTGAAAGTATTCCTTGTATCACCTGACTGTATCTGCGGTTCATGTCAGCAGCCCCCCCATCCCCCTGTGAAGGTTTTAGCAGAGACATATGGGATCAGTTTGTTTAGCAAAACTCTGAAAAAGCAGCAAATCAAGCAGGCAGAGACCGAGGTTATTAAACTATAAATTCAACTATAAAAATATCATAACCCAGGCAGAGACAGGCAAAAGAAATATCTGAGGAGAAAACCAAAGTCATTCCAAACAGAAGCCAACTGCCGTACATGTAAAATCAGGTGGGATAGTTATGACCATGGAGCTCATCTTTGAGGTTAGGGATGGATCCGGACTCCTTCGTGTCAGCTTCCCTCAGTGTGTTTCCAGAGTTGTTTTGAACCATATTTGTTTACAGTTGGGAAAATAAAGTTTGCAGAATCAATAATCAGCTGTTATTGTTTCTGTGCAGCAGCAGAAACACTGACAGCTGTTTCGGGATTATTGCTGAATAAATCTTTAAAACCGGAGGGTTCCCTGCAATCCTTAATGAAGCTGTGACCTTTCCCTGAATGGACGTCAACTAACAGAAACTAACTGGCTGTTGGTCACATGGTGGGACCTCAGCATGGTGCTAGTCTGAAAACAGGGCACACATTCCTGATCTCTCCGGACTGAGAGGACAAACTGCTGCTCCATGGACTAATCACATTTAGACGTCAGGAAACGGAGCTGAAAAATGATGAGATGAAAGATGTGATTAGCTGTAATCCTGCTGTCTAATCACCTCCATCCTCCTTGGTCTGAAACAGAGCTGCTCTCATCATGAGTAAAACACCCCAACTGTTTCCACCCATCCCATCATCCACCCACACACAGGAACTAATGGTTTCTGCAATCACTCTCTCTCTCATTATCCTTCTACTGCCAGAGCCTCGCATTGGGGCTCCTCATTGAGTCTGGAGGACTTGAGCCCCAGACTGGTCAGCAATCACTCCTACAGTCCTTTCGTGATCCATTTCTTCCCCTCCATTTATGACCAAAATCTGCATGACAACAGTCGTATTGTGTCTGTGACGGCACGCGAGCTCACTGTGAAGATAATCACGTTTCCAGCGTTTGAGGCACAGCAGGCACTTGATTAACCTCAGAGGAGATTGATCTACAGCATCACTGAAATATGAAGCTCCAAAAACTGCAGCTCCTCCCCTCTGGGCCGAGTTCATGCTGCATTTTAATGCAATTATCTGACAGATAATACGGCTAACCCTAACCCTAACCCTATGCTCATCTTCTACTTCAGCACTGTCTTCATGGAATCAGGTGGCCACCGTGTTTGCTCCCACAGCATCTGATGATGCTGATGCTGCTTGGATGGATTCGTCCCTACCCAGAAGAATACAAAGACAGCGAGCACACAGAAATGTTACAGCACAGGGCTGAATCATAGGAAGCAGCAGCAGCTCAGTGTGATCACGCTGTGGAAGGAGGTCCCAGCCTGATGGAGTCTCATCGGTTTGTGTGGGCGTTCCTCCAGCTCAGCTTCCCCTACAAACAAAGAAAAAACCCACTGGGTGGAAAACATGTTTCCTTTCCTGTTAGTGCACTCAGCCTGATTCCAGCTGTGAGAAAAGTAATCAGTGTTATGCTGATTCCACATATGAGCTGAATATCTGCTCTCATCACAGAGATGGAAGGAGGTGGCAGCGAGGACAGCGCGCACTCGAACCACCCGAGCCGCTCAGAGAGCTTCTGCTTTGGAATGAACTCACATAAAGGCTGTTTTATTTCTTCAGTCTTCTCACACATTTAAACACAGTTCAGCCTCAGAGGGAATGAAACTGCTCAGCAGGGCCATTCAGAGAAATCTACGGCAATCTGTGAAAGTCATTCAGTGGACGACACTTTGGATTTACTGCATATGAGAACAGAGACTATCTGTGGGCAGAGAGCAGAGATCCTCCTTCCTCTGCAGGGTTATGGCTCTGACCCTGTGTGTGTGTGTGTGTGTGTGTGTGTGTGTGTGTGTGTGTGTGTGTGTGTGTGTGTGTGTGTGTGTGTGATTTTACTCTCAACTGCTTAGATTCTGGGAGCCTGAAGTGTTCAATAAGCAACACAGAATTATAATTAATGATTTTAATGGTTATTCTTCGTAAGAGTTACCTTCACTGATGACTACAGGGCGACTTTAAAACTCCTACAGTGTGTGTTACAGGAGGTGGAGGCCACAGGATCAGGGGAATCTGCACATTGTCCTCATCCTGGGAAATAAACTAGCCAATACACAACAACTAGAATCTTTATTTGTGGGTCTCCTGACCACAATTAAGCACATGCCACCATATGATAAACAACGTTTACCCTCACAGGCATCTCTGAGATCTCTCCATCACTTTCCAACAGTGATGAGGGAACAGGACAGTCTGGGAGTGAAGTGTGTGTGCTGGAGGCTCAAACCACAGTATCTCCTTCAACTGCAAATGAACGACCTCACGCGTGACATGCAGTTCAGCTGCTGGTCAGCCAGAGCTGGTTTCTCATACAGCACAGGTGTGCAGGATCACACCTCAGCCCCATCCTGTACCCTAAACTTTAAGGGGCCATTTGTGCAGGGAGTCATGCTTCATGAGATTTCCTTTCCTGCAGCCTGTTTCACTGGATTGCTGTTTGCATTGTGCATTATTTTGCTGTGTGGGGTCCAAACGTCCTGGTAGGAAACCTAGAAGTCTATTTGTGTGTCGACTGTGTTCTGGTTTAGAAACCTCTTCTAATTTCACATTCTCTCAGAAGTCCAACTGCTGAGAAGAGGAACTGATTAAGTGTTGTGTGGGGTCATATGATCAAAGAGTTTTTCTTTCCCAGAGAGATGAACAGGGAGTGCAGTACATCTGGGAATTACAAAGCAGGGCTCATTAAGAAGGAAACAAGTTCTGGAACAATTAAACTACAGCCTGTTTGCAGTTAATGCTCCCTGTGATGCACTGAGCCAGGACACAATCCACCCACATTTGTGATTATTAAAATCAGTTCAGTTGTATTTATATAGTGCAACTTCGCAACAACTGTTACCTCATGGCACTTTATATCACACGCCACAGACCCTACAATATTAAACCACAAAAAAACAACCAGTCTGAGAGCGAAGTGCTCTGTCAGGGTGATACGGTACTATGAGGTCTTTGAGATAAGATGGGGCCTGATTGTTCAAGACCTTGTATGTTAGGAGAAGGATTTTAAATTCTACTCTAGATTTAACAGGGAGCCAATGAAGAGAAGCCAATATGGGAGAAATCTGCTCTCTCTTTCTAGTCCCTGTCAGTGCTCTAGCTGCAGCATTTTGGATCAGCTGAAGGCTTTTCAGGGCGCTTTACCAATGACCTCATGGATGATAAGAGTTCGAAGAAATGTTGACCGCTGGTTCTTAATTTACCTGCAAGTGTAAAGAAAAGAGCAGTTATAGCAATTTTAATAATGCTAATAATTTCACATATAAGTCGCTCTGGAGTATAAGTCACACGCCCGGCCAAACTATGAAAAAAGCACGACTTATGGTCTGGAAAATACGGTACCACTAAAAATTGTCCAGGTTCACCTGATGCTGTGACCCTGTCCCTGCTACGCTGTCTGACGTACTGGGTTGCGTTGCTTCCATCACCTGGAATTGACGCCCATATGAACATTGAGGGAAACCATTGGATAAGATGTATGACTTGACTGAGTCCAAGTGACTGACAGTGAAAAATAGCCACGTATGTCCAGCTTTGCTGCCATCTCTGCCTGTGGTGGGGTGTGGTTTAAAGCTGGGTTGCAGGGGAGGGGTGGAGCAGCGGGTTCAGGAGAGGTACAGCCTGAGTGTGATGTTTCTCTTACGCAGTAATGGGCTGGACCCTGTTCATTCTGCAGGAACACTGAACGGTTTGAAAAGGAAAAATTTATTTTGGAATTGGAGCGTTGCACGTCGTGCCTGTGAAGTGTGCTGAGAACCGAAGACGGACATTTGCCACGCTGACGTTCGTAGCTTGCCGGTTAGCAGCCGGTCGCTGCAGTGATTGCCGCCGTACTTGTTGGCATGGCCACGCCCCCGGAGCGCGTATTCATGAGGGAGTTCTGTGCATTGTTATTCCTTTGTGTACCTGGGCACGAAGTGTGATTTTTCAGTCAGGAAGGTTAGTGTGGAGGTAACAGCTGTCATTTGACATCGTAAGGACCTGCAGTCCGAAGCTAATTCGATACTCCTGCCCTTTTATCTCCACTACATCAGTGATGACCTGCCTCGGGCTAGGCTTTGGATTTTGGTTTAGCTACATGCTAAACTGGCAAATGTTCAAAACTAGAAGATGGTAGATCTGTCACGGACCGCTGTGTGGCAGGCAGGATTGGGTCCCTGTTACAGCCCCCCCTGCCTGCAGGTCTAGGGGTTGCAGGGAGCGGAACAAAAACAAAGGCAAACCAGAAACAGGATCTTCACAATTAAAAGGTTTATTTACAGATATTTACAAACCAACCTGTATTTATCCAAAACAAAAAACAAACAAGCCAGAATAAGAAAAGAGAACAAACTAAAGGAAGCACATCAGACTTCAGGCTCTCCAAGGCCAAAATACCCCCCCCCAAAACAAAAATGATGCTGATCTTTGGAGTGAAAGCAAAGACAACACCTAAACTCCCCAGCTGGCCACAAAACAGGAGAAAACTGTAACAAACAAAAATGGCAGAGAATCGGGGCCTATTCCAGGAAGCAGGTTCAGCAATCTGAGTTTAAAGACAAACTCTGAGTTGATCAACTCTGAGATCGGCAACTCTGAGTTTCCTGTCCCAGAACAGCTGATCAGCGTTAGTTCAATCAACTCTGAGTATGTTCACCCTGATAATGTCTGCTGTCATCATTTACTCAACTTCATCTCCATCAGATGAAGCTGAATCCTAATTTCACATCTGATTGGTCAAATCTAATTATTGAGCTGCAGCCTGATGGACAAACTGCAGGAGACAGAAAGTGAAGATAAAAGTGGAGAAACAGCTCAGACTGAGTTTACTGAGCGACCTGTGTTAGAGCCTGAGACAGCAGCAGAGCCCGGGGGGCTGACCTCAGGTCAGTTTATTTAAGAAAAACTGTTTCTGCTGCAGTTTATGACAGCTCAGTTTATGACAGCTCAGTTTATTACAGCTCAGTTTATTACAGCTCAGTTTATGACAGCTCAGTTTGTGGCCATTTAATTGTTTAAATGATCATACAGTAAAAATGGAGTCTATTGATGGAATAGCACCCTCACTTTATCCATTTAATGGAGGATTCAGGTGGTGTGATGTAACAGTGATGCTGCAGTAACTACAGTAAATGTTTCAGAGGAGCTGACTGACAGTCTGAAAGCTGCAGCTGCCTCATTATAAATCTGTGACATCATCGCTGTCTCCGCCCTCACAGCCTGTTGATGAGTGAACGACTGTAAAAGCTTCATGTTACCACAAAAATAACAAACTAACGTCTAACTGGGATTTCAGAGCTCGTAGAAACATAAACATCTGCAGATGAATTCACTCCTCTGACGCTCTGACAGACACTTTATGAAGGAGGAAATGAATGGGAGGGTCAGACAGGTGGTTCAGGTGCAGCAGGAGGGGCGGAGTCAGAGAGACACTCAGAGTTGCAGTTAGCTCTCTTCCTGGAACTGAAAACTCCCTAGTGATGAGAGTGTGAAACCGAAGCTTTGACATATGCGTCGAACCCTGGGCTCACGACTCCAGAGAACCACTACTTCAGAGCTTGCTTCAGGACGAAAAAAATTACCTGACATATGACCTCTGAAGCAGCAACTGCTTCATTCTCGGAATGAATCAGCTGACTGGTTCAGGTGATTCACGGTTACAAGTGAAGGAGCGAGACAGTCAGCCAGGTCATAACGTGTGCGCCTCAAACAATGCAAAGATGCTTCAGATCATTGAGGTGTGTGAGCGTGTGCATGCAGGTGTGTAATTGAAAACACTGCACTTTCCCAGGAGAGGGCGCTATAATTGAAGCTTCGAGTAATGAACCTATTTTCGAAATAATTGTTCAAGTGGTTCAGTGCTTCACAGAAGTTTCATCTTCTCATCACTAAGAAAACACGTAGTGACGGGTTGGTCGCGAACGATCCGGCTCTTTGAAGTGAACGATGGGAGCCGTTTCTTTATACTTTTCCTTTGGTTTTTTGGGGGAAGCCGCACGTGATTGGTTAAGACGTATGGCGGAATCTGCCTGTGTACACAGAGCAACAGACTGGGAGGGAGGGCAGAGACACACCACACAGTGAGTCCACACAGCTCAAACACAGAGGGAGCGGCTCCTGCAACGTTTGCTCAGAGACCGGAAACAGCGAGAGGAAGTTGTGCTTTACATAGAGGCTACATGCAGGAATGGTGAGGAAAAGTAATTCATTTTACACATTTTTAAAACTACAATCTGAGGAGCTGTTTGGGAGCCAAAAGAGCCAGGCTCTTCTTCCCATCGCTACTACCAAGCTTCCGCAAAAACTGGAGCGCTAACAAAACAAAAGAAACCACGGCAGAGTCAACGACACAAATGCCGCGGTTTTCCTACTAGTAATCATAAACACTTTCAGAACAAGCAGACCGAGGGCCAGCAACCACACATATCAAAGCCCAGTAGGAGCAGCTGGAGCCTTATATGCAGCCTCCCAAACGACTGCAATGCCATTCAGCTGTGGCAATCAGGCTGGAAGCACCTGGAGGAGAGAGAGAGAAGGAGAGCAGCTCTCTTTCAAAAAGAGGCCAAAGGTCAGTGGCCATAACAGTCCCCAATGCAGGACTCAAAGGAAACATAAGCTTAATACAGACAGGGCTGGACTGGAGCCAGAAATACAAATAAGAATCTACTGGAGATCATGAGCAGAAGAAGGCTCTGACAATATATATGCATGAGGTAATGAGGGGGCAGGAAATGGGTAAATACAAGAGACTATCAAAATAAGGCAGGAAATAACTGACACAGAGACCAGGACTGAGACACAGAAACACAAAATAAATGAGACAGGAGACAAACACAGAGATGAGACTAAAATCAAGCTTCAGACTTTTCCTGATTTTCCATTTTGGCCTAAAAATGGATGAATGTGAACTGAACCCAAACCCGAAATCTAAACGGAGCCTCGGTGACCTGCTGGATGTTGGGAGGTTTAAACATTTCTGCTTTCATAATAAATATTCCCATATTTTATACAAGTCATCTGCATCCCCTGAAGGCTGGTTTCAGCAGGAGGCAACTGTTCTGTGAGGCCTCCAGAGGCCTGAAAGGGTCCTGGAGCACAATCCCCTGACAGGAAGTCTGGCTGCTTGCTGATCACCTCACTGTGTTGGAGGGTAGAGTCTATAAAGAAACTATCAGTGGAAGGATAAACTCATTTGTACACTTTCCATCTGCATCTCTTCAAAGGTGATTTCTGCATGAGGGGAAACTCACCAACATCTCCATAAAGTTTGTGAGAGAAGTTTGTCCCCTTATAATGATTTACAAATGAAAATGATTATTGTGAGGCCGTATGATGTACGATAGAATGAGTCTGCCAGGGTTGATATTCACATTTTTACATGTTGTAGTGCCATTTTTAGAAGAACTTCAATTTGCTATGCATCAGTACAACCTTTATATCCCAGCTCTTAATAAAATGTCTGTAATAAATTCACAGGAACTAAAGGAACTGCTAAAAAGTGCAATAAACCAAAAGAAGTTGAAACATTTTTGCACATTTTTCTAGTCACAGCTGTATACTGCTGGCGGGTTCCCATGATGCACTCTTTTTATATCCCACTCTACATTTAATCATTAGTATTTATTAATCTCTATTATTAACCTCCCCTCAGCCCCAACCAGTCACAGCAGATGACTGCCCCTCCCTGAGCCTGGTTCTGCTGGAGGTTTCTTCCTGTTAAAAGGGAGTTTTTCTTTCCCACTGTTGCCAAGTGGTTACTCATAGGGGGTTGTTTTGACTGTTGAGTTTTCTCTGTATTATTGTAGGGTCTTTACCCACAATATAAAGTGCCTTGAGGCGACTGTTTGTTGTGATTTGTTGTTATATAAATATAACTGAATTGAATTGAACTGCTGATGCTGGACATGTGCTTCAGAGAGCTGATGGGACTGTTTTCAGTCCATCTGGTAGTTCATTCCAAAACCAGCACATGCAGGGACACTGGAAGTGATAAAACTTTCATTTTGCACTGTAAGAGACTCTAGCTAACCAAATGTCTGTGGGATTAATGGCTTTTTTATGAATGCTTCAAAGCCTTGATCATACACGGCAGACAGCCCCTTCCTACAGACTGCTGACCCTCACCTGCTGGTTCTGGTTCCTGCTCTGCACTGAGACTGTTTGATCCTGTTAAAATGACAGATTTGCACTCTGACCGGATCCTCGGACCGGTGCTTCCAGCTGTTTTTACTGATATCCTGAAGCGTTGTCACAGCAGAACATCAGAGATTCATATTTAGAAAGTCAAGAGTGTGGTGGTTTTCATGCAGCTCTGCTCATGCATCCACCTCCTGTTGCCTCTTGTTTACACATCTTCAAGAGGCAGAGAATAAAACATGGGGGATGTTTTATTCATTTATTCTCTTTATGTTGGGGAAATATATTCATGCTTTCAAACACAATACCCAGAGCTGAAAATTCAAAGGGAAGCAGTGACTTTTGCTGTCCAGCAGCCTCGGTCAGACCTGCTGGTGTAACCTGACAGCATGGTGGAAGATTTTTTTTGAAGATAGGTTTAAATATAAAGATGCATCACAGCTGTGCTGACGCATGTTAGATCCACAACACATAAATCATAAGTCTAATCTTCCTTTTCTCCCATAAAAGAGATAGCATCTGAGATTTATGGCTCTGAAGCCTGCAGTTCTTCAGAGCTTGTTCACCAGTAAGTATGTGGAGCAGAAGAGGTTGAGTTCAGTCTGCTCATATTTATTGGGTAAATATGAGCAGTAAATAAAGCCACAGAATCAGGTGTTTATTCATCATTCCCAGAGCACACCTGTCATCCCTGCTGCAGTCAGAGCTCCAGGTGTCCTTGATGCTTGATGATGAGTTCCCACAATTTTTGTAAAAAAAAAAAGTCCTGTATCACCCCAATAGAGCACTTCACTCTCAGACTGCTGGCTTACTTGTGGTTCCTAGGATACTTCAGAGTAGAATGGGAGGCAGAGCCTTCAGCTTTCAGGCCCCTCTTCTGTGGAACCAGCTCCCAGCTTGGATTCAGGAGACAGACACCCTCTCTATTTTTAAGATTAGGCTTAAAACTTTCCTTTATGATCAAGCTTATAGTTAACTCAGGCGGGGTAAACTGTTCCCTTCAGCTCTGTGACATGTTAGTCGTCTGCATCAAGGTTGTTATTGTTAACGAAAAGAACGAAAACTGAAAAAACGTTTTGGTTAACTGACATAATTAAAAAAACGATGACTAACTGAAACTGTATTGTGTGTTTACAAAACTAAAATGAACTGAAATTACAGATGACAGAGGAGGAAGAGGAGACAAGCAGCCTGCGCCGGGCTTGTTTGACCTTCATCGCCTTGTAATATTCAGAGAATGCACATCTAATCGGAAATAAAATTAGGTATTCATGCCGAGTTGGTAAAACATCAATATCAATGGTGACAGAAAATTCCTAATGGGACTCTTTTGGCCGTGTGCTTCCATGTTTCCGGTCTGAATGCCTCTCAGAGGGCACCTGGATGGCTCTGCTGCTGCTCTTTGCTTCTTGTTGAATGAATGTGTTTCAGACCTGAGGAACTGAACTTCCACAGGTGACTGAAACAGTTATCTAGGCCTGACTGTTCATGCAAACTGCAAACTTTGTAGGTTGAGCCCATGTGCTGTGATGTTGCTGTCATATTTAAAGAGCACATGGAAATAAGAACGATGCATCACTGTCGATGATTAAGATTTAAATGTAGTTATCATCTATGCCGAAAGGCTACGCATTAGTGACCATAATGTTCATGTAACAGGAACCAGATTACCTATTTATTGACTGTGTTCATCTCAGTAAAAAGATATCAAACTATTTCAAGGTGGACTACAGGAGCATTATCAAAAACTGACTCGCTATACAGCCCTGTTATGAAGGGAAAACATATCTACAGAGACCAGAAACAGATATTTAGGACACATGAAGCATCAAGTGCTGTTTCTGCAGCTTCATTTCTCAGGCTGATGGTTGGCTGATGCTTTAGCCAACTCTTGCTACATTCCATCCATCCATCCATCCATCCATCCATCCATCCATTCATCCATCCATCCATCCGTTTGTGTGCTTCCTCAGTTCTAACTCCTAGGAGGTGCTACATGAGATGTTTGGGTGACAACATTACTTGGTCTGGTTTAGGACAGATCTTGCCTTAAACATGTCACAGAAAACTTTTTTTATGCCTTGGAGAGGCTAAACAGGAGGATCAGAGTGTCTACTACAGGCTCTGGTGTGATAACGGGATGGATGACACCAGCTGACATTTCACACATTTTTGTACAAGAACCCGCCCACATAATCTGTGTTCCTGTCTGTCAGTGGTCACATTACATGATGTGCATCTTCAGGCTGAAGAGAAGGTCCAGTTTGTCCAAGCTGAAGCACAGTTATGGGACATACGATGCAGCTGCTTTAAATACTCAGGTTTCTGAATTTCAGTATTTTGGTTTAAGCAGCTTTGTTCTGAAAATATTAAAATGTTCAAATGATTCCAGCAGAAAAGATGATCGTGACTTATTGCTCTTATTCTACTAACGAGCACACGGCCAAAGTCACCTTCTCTTTGCTGGAAAACAAAAGCACTCACAGACTTTGCTGCTTTTCAACTCATTTCCAGCTGTTTGCATGCAGCTCTGATAAAAGCTGGAATCACTTCCATGAGATGATGAAAGTGTCCTGCAGCGTTAAGAAGCTTTCAGCTGCATTTCCCTCCAGTCTGAAAGCAGCAGGCAGGATCTCAGCATTTGGATTTTCTGCTCTTATCTGTTCAGAACACATTACTTCTGACGACTCTGTCTTTCTGGCTTTCTTTGAACCAGCAGTGAGTAAAGATGAGCAGCTTTACAGAGACCCCGTACCTGCCTGACCATCAGGACATCATGTTGGACCTCCAGGTAAATGTCACTCCTACCTGCTGCTATCAGTTCAGTTTCTTCTGTTTAGTAGCAAGGCTCATGTGATCATACCTCACAACGATACACAACTGAAGCTCTTCTTATCTAACAGCAAGCAAAACATCAGAACAAATATCGTCCATCTGCTGAAGATCAAACATCAACAGGAAGCTGGAAAACTGATTAAATGATGTAACTGGGATAAAGTTTCTGACAGATTTAAACTTGAGACATTGGGTGATAATAACCTTTACTTATACCTTTTGGGGGAAAAAGGTGTTTCACAAGATAGAAGAAGAGTTTAAGAGGAGATAAAACATTACAAGAGACAACACAGTAGAGAGCTCGCCAGTCTGATCTCCTCTGGGAGGGTGCTCCAGAGAGTGGGAGTCCTGATCCTCTGCTGGGATTGCACGAGGGCTGGCAGAGCCTTGGCTGAGGACCTCAGGTTACAATCGGGCATGTCAGGAGATCTGAGAAGCTCAGAGCTGACCTTAAATGTCAACAATACAAATCTAAAATTAATGGGTAACCAGCAAAGAGAAGCTAAAATAGAAGTGATGTGTTCTCTTTGTGAGTTTTAGGAAGAGGTTCCAGCTTCTGCACTGTGGACCGGCTCTACTTTCTGTAGACTGTGTTGGGTCTCATGCATATATAATGAGCCTAACCAGGCTGAGGTGGATGTCAAAAGGACTTTTACAATATTTGTGTAACTTTAGGGGAAAAGACTTCAGATGTGCTGTTGCATATGGTTGAGCTGCAATAACAGTTACCTTGGTTTTATCCACATTTAGCTGCAGGACGCTCTGTGCCATTCAGGACTTTATAACCTTGGATACAGTCATTTAAAGCATTTAGTTTAATAATGTCTCTGGGGCTAAAAGATACACCTATGCCTGAGGATGAGATGTCACAGGGGTAACATGTACAGAGAAAACAGAAAACTAAGTTACCCTACCTTCATAGAGGATGACCGTGACAGGCCAATGGCAGCACTAAAAAACTGATCCTGTAATTAAGAATAAAACCATCTTAAAACTGAACCGGAAATGCCAACCCAGTGTTGGAGATGATCCAATAAAACACAGAGATCCACAGCATAAAACTAAAGCAGAGACTTTACCGTCATCGGCAGCATCCAGCAGGTCATTCATCACTCTGAGCAGTGCTGTCTCTGTGCTCTTAAAACCCAACTGCAATGTTTCAAAGAGCTCAGCAAACCTTTCTAAAACCTTATGGAGATTTGGAAAGGGGTCAAAAATGATCTCAGGAGCTAGAGTTCAGAAAGCATTTTTATTCAGAGGTTGAATGATTTCTGAAATAAACAGGAACAAAAGCAGAAGAACTAATTACAGGCTGCCAGATTCTTAGGCTTCTGTTTGGGAATCTGGCATCCAGAGCACAGGAAGAGGACTTCATTTGGTTAATCACCTCAGGGAGAGTCTCCATAGATGCTGTGCTGACGACTCAAAGAGGTCAGTCGTTCTGAGAGATTTTGGAGGGAGGGACGATTGTTGTGCTGCTCATCATTTTATCACCAAATGTTAAAAATTCATCCCATTTCTCTGGGAGGGATCCAAGCCTCTGTGACACAGTTAACTGAGACGTCCACGGACGTGGGGCTGCTTCACAACTATCAGTGCTTCATGAGCTAACAGGCTGATCCTGGGTCAGTTTGCCCAGTTTTGAGTTTTTTGAACGTTCAAGCTTTGTTTTGTAAATGTTCTATTGTTTCTTGGTTTAATGTTAATATTTGCTTTGTGCCTTCTCACTGTTTTAGGTCTTGTTCTCAGTTCCAAGTTGCTTTAGTCTTGCTCCTCCCTCTGTGTCTTTAGTTTTGTCTCATCCTCTGTTATTCATTTGTAATATCTGATGTTTTACATGTCTGATATTTCATATAGAGATTTTTGTTATTCCAAGGGATAAATCAGATATGAAGCCTTTCTTAGGTGAGACCCTGTTTTTCTCTGGGTGAAAAATCCCCCCTCACTTCTTGTCTAAATAAGGATGTGTATGTTTAAGATCCACATATGCTTTCCATCAGTACAGAAGCTTAGACATTCTCCTGTGGAAGAAAGGTTCAATACCAACTCTCTCACATACACTGAAAACTAGCTGAAGCTGGTTCTCCATAAGAGATCATGTTGGATGCAAACCAAGATGTGGTTGTGGATATAAAGGTGTAACTGTTGGGATCTCCTTTCTCGGGGAAAGAGAACATGATCGGAGGTCTCTCCCGAACACAGCCATGGAGTGGTCGTTTGTCCTTTTTGTAATAAACTTGTAATATAATTGCTCACTAAGACTTTGTCAGCAGAGGATTTCTTCAAGAACACACAGCAGAACAGAAAGAACACAGTTCAGCTGGATTTCATTCTCCCCAGCTGTCTCCACTTCCCCTAATTGTCCCTCTGTATGAATACTTTCTGTCTGGCCTTGTCCTGCATCAGAGCGGCACCTGTTCTCCACTGTGTGTGTTTTATTTCAGTTTGTGTGTTTCCTCGGTTCTTGGTTTTGGTATTTATAGTTTTCACTTTCTTTTTTATTATATGCTCTGCCCTTTTGGAATAACTGCCTCTTGGATATCAACAGCCTGACTACAAACGGTTCACCTTTTGCTCACCCTAGTCTGGCTTTGCATGCTTGCATTTGGGTCTTCAACACAATCTTGGTCTTTAGCCATGCTGGCTGGAAAGCTTCACTCACCTGCTTTGATTACATCAATTCACTATTATTTGCACTTCTTGCTGCCGTTTGTGCCATCCAGGGAAAAGAAGTCGATCGCGTTACTTCAGAACAGACTGTTGGAGACTCCTGTAGCTGTCTGACCATTCAGACAGCATGCTGGGCCTCTGGGTGAGCTTCACTCGTACCTGCTGAACTTTCCTTCAGTTCAGTTCCTTCTGCCTCCTGGATGCCTCTCAGGCGACTCCCTCTGGTGTGGAGGAGCAGCAGCTCTACCCTGAACCTAAGAAACAACTTTTAATGCTTGGAACCGAAGTTGCATGAAGCAGTTGCAAAGACTGACAAATGTTTAACGAGCAGGAATCAGTGTCATTTTAGGAATGCGTAATGAGACGACTGACCTTTTAATGTATGAATTCATGCCAGACATAAAGAGTCACTACTGCATGTTTCAAATGTTTAAGGTAAGAATCAAGTCATTCATTTATGCAGTAACCAAACAAACTCGACTCAATAGATGGTCTCGTTCTCTCACTGAAGAAAACGAGAGTCAGCGAATGAACGTTTGGGGCGACTTCTGTGACAGAAACAATGAATCTGTGTGAGTCTGTGGCCTGAAGGAGCTGCTCAGGAACATGAAGCACATCAGCGCTCTGAGCTAAAGCTTAACCTGACGTTCTGAGCTTTAACGAAGCTCCCTGTGATAATCTGCACCAAATACTGACACCAGCATTCAGCACGGAGCCGTGTCCTCAGACCCGCACCCATTCATACAGCATTTCTTTATCTTTGATATGTAAGCAAAAATCATGCAAACATCAAAGAAGAAAACATTTTCCAGACTGTCAGGTAATGATGTGGCAGGCCTCAAAGGCACATTTCTAACATAAGCCATGGCTCACTCATGGAGGGACTTCAAACAGCCATTTTTGGCTGTTGCACGGCTGATGTCGCTAATGGCTTTTCCGCACTCAGTGGCGAGTAGTGACGGCATGGAAACAGCATGAGACGTGGGCTGCAGTGCCGCTCCAAAGGTCCTTTAAAGTGGTGTCCTGTGGTTTAAAGGAAACCAGCTGACCTCTCACTGAAGAATGAGAACACGTATTCACGTCATGTGTTGCAACCACCTGTATGACTAAAGGGGCAGTTCACAGTCGAGCTATTAAGTTAGCAGCATTGTCACCATTGTTGTAGTCACACGGTCTGGCAGTGTTAGGTCCAGAGACCCTGCCTTAGGCTTGCTGTCCAGCAGAGGGCGACCCCTCTGGCTACTGTTTCTCAGTCAGATCCACCCCTCCCCGAGACACTGACGGTAAACCCACGCCCAGTGGGTTCATTTCCAGTCCTCTCTGAGCCTCTGCAGCAGGGCGTGATGACGGCTCTGTCACTGCCCAGTCATCATCCATGCACATGCAGAGATGCTGCTGTGAAGAAGCAAGCATGTTGTTGACCTCAGTGCTCTGTAGTCAGCAACGTGGAACCAGGAGCAAACCCCCAAGTCCACATGTGCTGTGGACCACGGTCTGATCCTGCCTGATAAACATGAAGCGCCTCGTCTACAATGACGAGACGCAGACGGCGCCTGACAGAATGGTGCTATGTGAAGCCCAGGATGGGAATGAGGTGACATAAATCCGGCATCACTAATGGATGGAAAATTGGATGTTTACATCTTGGTGTTTTACATAATGGATCATTTTTGGTTTGGGGCTGTTTCTGAATCACGGGACACGTGCAGGCGGCAGTTTGAGTTCCCATGATTCAGTGAGTCTGGAAGAAAAAGCCGTTCAAATGCTGCCAAACTGAAGAAAAGCTTCATCATGAGTCTGCAGAGGCGCACGCCTCAAAGACAAACAGCCTTTGGTCTGTCATCATTCACTCATGGGTGCATTTAGAGGCTCATACACACAGCTGCAGTCGCATTACAAACACATTAAATCCATCACTGAGAGAAATCACACGTAAACAGGCTGTGAAGCCACATTTTAATATTTAATATGGAAATTCAGTGCTCACATATGGCCCATTCAGGCTGCTGTGAAACACAATCAGTCCCACATGCAGTAGCAGGGAAACATGCAGCAGCGCTGTGTCCAGGCTCATAACAAGGATTATATAACTGCAGGTATGACTGGCAGCTCCCACTGTATGAATGCTGCTCGTTACAAGTAACACGAAGGAGTCTGAAGGATCGAGATGTTTCCTCTGCTGATCTGTGAGGGGTTCAAAGAAATGCTGCAGATGCCACGGACCATGAGCACAGACAGCAACCTTTAACCGCTGCTGGGCCGTGTTAGCGAGGAGGGACCGATGAAGCTTCACCTTTAGATGGAAATGCCCGGCTTTAACATGAACCCTGACTACTTCAGCCTGGGGGCCTTCATGTCCTCTCCAGCTGAAGCTTTCAGGAACACATGACGACCTGCTGACCATGTGCATGTGCAGCAGGTCCCTAAACGACCTCAGCGTCTCTCTGGATGATGAGGTGCTGATGCTGCAGGTTAGAACGCAGCTGCTCGCCTTCTTACCAGAACCCGAAGCCTGTCTTCTCCCCTGATCCGGCCTCACTGGCTTCCTGAGATTTAGGATGGTCTTAAGATTTTATTGTATGGTTTTTGTATCCCTTAATGGGTTGGTGCCATCATATCTTGCTAATCTCTTAACATTTCATTTTCCTTCAGGGTCACTGAGATCTGCTGACCAGCTGCTCCAAACTAGACTTAAGACTGAGGGCTCGAGCCTCTCAGCCCTGAACTGTGGAACGAGCTGCTCCCTCATGTTAGGCTGGTTTTTAAAGTTCACCTCAAATCTCGTGTTTATTCTCTGGCTTCCAAAGTGAGTGCTAAAACATTCACAGCATTGTGCTATCTTGTGTTTTTGTGATTTCTTGGTTATATTTATTGATTGTGCTTCTGGTTCCTGTGAGGAGCTGCGGAGCAAGATGACCCGACGAGCTCTGCTCACTCTGCCAGCCTCATCAGGGGATTCCTCCATCATCTATCTGCTGATTTTGCCTCCTTGTCAGTCATCTCCCTCCTCCTGAGCGGTTTTTTCAGGCGGGCAGCGTTCAGCAGCGTCTGTCACGCCTCACTTCGCACCAACCCGGTTCAAAGGCTTCCTGCAGGGAAGCACGAGTGCAGGAGCTCAGCAGGAGCTCCGAGGAGGAAAAAATGGGGAATTTTTTCAACAAGCTCTGTGGAAACTTATAATATTGTGATGCAAATCGTGACTTTTAAATGACTTCAGTTCAGTTCTAGTTTTAGTGTAAAGCCGACATGTGACACGTGCAGCGTGAAGCAGTGTGAAGCTAATAAAGTGATTTTTGGTGCTGCTTTATTTTTCACCTGATTCTCCAGGTACAAAAGCAGAGAATGAATCATAGCAGCACTTTTATAAGCTCAACCTCAGCGAGCCAGACGCCAGACTGCAGAGCAAGAACTGCTGTCAGCTTAACGTGACCAATCGGCAGCAGCCACAAATCATCTCCATAAAAAGCCGGATGGACAGTAAAGGTCTGTGACACTGACCCCCCAAAAGACTGCATATGTCTTATGAGAGACTTCCTGTTTAAAGAAAGGCTCACGGTTCAAATAAAGACATATGGACACAAACAGCATCACATGTTCAAGGATCAAAGCCTTCGGCCCAGAGTGGGAGTGCAGCTGCCATGTGCTGTGGGACGGGCACCCGAACAGACTCTGAGGACAGAATTATTAAACAAGACATGGACCTTTATTGTGGCGAGCAGAACTGAGGGGAGACAAGGTGATTATGGAGACCCGAGGACCTTAACCCACTGAGTACGTGCAGCTGCAGTCACAGGAACATTACGCTGCTTGGAGATGGTCTCGTGAGCTTTACCTTCGACATGCGTGTCAGTAATTGTGTTGCTCTGTGGTCCATGTTCAGCACAGTGACTGCTTTCCAGCCTTTAAACAGGAAGACTGGTTACAGGTTAGCAGACACCTGTGGTCTTTTCTAAGGGTCCCAGGCCAGTTTCATTAGTTTGTTTTTTAAAAGATTCTGTTGAACCACAATTTTAAAGCAATGTCTGATTTTCATGAGTTTATTTCCAGTAAATTTGTAATTATTTTTGTCAGTTTGAGGTTATCTCAGTGTTTTTTCTTTCTTTCACTGAACGTCTGCAGATCTGTGATCAAACACTTTCAGGGAATGAAGTGACGGCGTTATCCTGCTCAGCTGTTCCTGCACACCCCTCAGAGGAGTTTTATCCTGACCCCAACATTATCCTCAAAGGTGGAGATGGGCTGGGGTCTAAAAGCTGAGGCTTCCAGGACAATCAGCCGTGGGGCCACACCGTTCTGACACCATCTGAGATTAACGGCACACAGCCAGGTTGTCTTTATGAGTTGTGTTTCAAAGAGCAGCACAGAGTTGGTTTTTGATAATGCTTAGAATATTTAGAGAAGTTCAGTCCATCACAGAAGGCTGTGTGCAGAAGATGAGACAGCATCTGACAGCCTGACAGAGACAAGAGCAGAATCTTAAAGTTTCCAAGTTGAGAGCGAATCATAAAGTGTTCGCTGAAGAATATAAATGCTGAGAAAAGAGGGGGATGGAGCTCATGGTGGTCACACACAGATTAAACCTTCTTTTATTAAGATTTGCTTTGAAGAAGAGAGAACGGATCCCTGGAGAACAACAGGGATGAGTCGGACAGTAAGCTGTGAAAAAACTTTAAAGAAATAACAATAATAACATTATAGTAATCATAATGGAAACTCTGCTTCTTCCCAGACTGTGTGCAGGGGGTCATCAGCACATGTGAAACAAACTGAATATGATGCACTTCCTGTGGTGAGCCTCTGTGAATAAGGTGCAGCTGAAAGAAGCTTTTCTTCCTTTCTTTCCTTCGGGTCCACGCTCCACACCAGCATGTCTGGGCCTCACACCGTAGAGCCCGGGCGGGCAGCCCGCTCCAGGCTCCAGCACTGGTGTGAAATGTGGGGCACATATGGGGCCCCAGTAGGCTGACCCACACCTAGAGTGTGGACAGACTGTGGGTATGCTGCAAGCCTACACCCTCTGCTTAGCGTGAGAAGCCTGCTGTGGGCTGTGTGGGTCTGCCCACCGTGGCTCCACACGGGCCTCAAGGGGGCATTTTTGTTGGGTCAGTGCCAAAAAATTCTTGTTGTTCAACATAATCTGAGTCTCTGAGTGGATGTGACGCTAAAAGCTTCATGATGGCTCAATATTAATGAGACTGAATGAAATGATGAGATAACCCAGCTCTCTCTCATGAGGCTGTCTCTAAGGGAAGGTCGGGCACTGAGGAGTCCTACAGGCTGAAATATTAATGATCACAGGATGAACTCAGAGTGGTCAAACAGCCACACAGCAAGCCGAAAATCACAGAGCAACAAATCAGAAACCACGTTTATTTATGAGCTTTGGAACACAAAACAGTTTATAACTAATAATGTTCCATCTCTGAGGCTGTCTGAGAGCGTCCACACCAACAAACAGCTCTAATTAACTTTACCCTCTCAGAGACTCGCTGTAATAAACAAGCTCTGCAGCTCTGAGGATTGATATCTGAGGGCTTTGGACTGAGCTCTTAATGAAGCTCACATGCTGCCACCTCGTTCCTTTAATTGCTTTGTTAAATAGACATTTAGCAGAACATTTAGTAACTGCCTTCAGCGCTCTCTCTGATATTACAGAAAAAACAGACACCGCGTTCAGACACCATCCTCTGGGGCTGAAAAAAACAAAACCTTCAGTTCCTCTGCCATCCAGTAGAGGCGCCACAGAGAGTCAATCCCCATAGACTCCCATGCTAGCTGTCTGCTAGGCTCCCCCTCAGCTAACTGGAGTCCCTGAACTGGACCTCTGGACCATGTTTGTGCTGTTGGAGCCTTTAGGAGCATTTTTAATGACATTATCTGACCAATCATATGGCTGCTGTGGCTTCATTGGACTAACAGACCAACCAAGAAGGCGGAGCTCCAGTTTGCTGAGGGACACTCTGGGATTCCTCCATCCCAGCCTTAGGCTGTGACCCTCTCAGTGCCTTCAAACTGGATGTTATGAGTGAGGACAGATCTGACTGAGAAACTGTACACTCATACAGCAGCAACCAATCAGAACGTAACCCCACCCTAAATCTTCCCCTGCTTCCTGCTCCTCTGATGTAACCATCAAAATGAGTAAAACCAGCGACTGAGACCATTAAGTCATCAAGAAAGTGTTTACTGAGCTCAGAGATCATGTGAACAGCAGACTCCAATCAGACTCCAGAGGAGCCACCCCCTGCTGGACATTTGAAATAAAGCAGGTTTGAGGTGCTTCAGGCCTCGAATATCAGTCTTTGGGGCAGCATCAGAACAAACTCAGCCCAGAGCAGCACATTTAATGATTAAAGAAATGATTTCTTATTCATTCTTTTGTGACAGCTACGTCGTACGCTGCTGCTCCAAAGTCCCGTGAGTCATGACGAGAGCCGCGGGAGTTGTTCCAACATCGAGTTATTCTGAGTGGATTCTCCATCCTGCAGCTGCATCTCAACACTCGCTGGTCAGGGTGAATTCACTGGTATATCACGACCTATCAAGTTTCATTCATCAGGTAAGAATCATCATTTAAGGAGACAGCAGGAGCTGTGTGTGTGTGTGTGTCTCTGTGTGTGTGTGTGTGTCTGTGTGTGTGTGTGTGTGTGTGTGTGTGTGTGTGTGTGTGTCTCTGTGTGTGTCTGTGTGTGTGTGTGTGTCTCTCTGTGTGTGTGTGTGTGTGTGTGCGTGTGGGATGGGGGTGGTATGTTGACCTTTGTCTCTCCATGAACTCTGTCAGAACCATCAGAGAAAACAAAGCTGAGTAGTGAAGCAGCGTCTGAGTGTTTACCAGCTTCAGGATCTGTTTTCATCTTTTCTTCCACAGATATGAGCGCTCCTTTGTTATTCATGATAATCTGTGCTTTCACAGCATTCAGCATTTATTCCACAGAGATCCAGATTAAGATTCAGATTCAGAAAACTTTATTCATACCCGAGGGGCAATTGAGGACACACAGAGCAGCAATGACATAATAAATATAAAATCTAACTAAGAGTAAGATATAAAGAACCAATAGTGCAAATAATATATGTCACAACCCAGGTGGCATTCAATGCAAGTGAGTGGTACAAATAAAATATAAGTGACTGAGTGTTAGAGGCATATACAAGTACAAGGTGATAAAATGAACTGAGCATTGGAGGTATATACAAGTGGGGTGCAAATTGCAGTGAGATAGTTGATGCAGTATGAATGTATAAATGTATATGTGTGTGTGTGTGTGTGTGTGTGTGTGTGTGTGTGTGTGTGTGTGTGTGTGTGTGTGGTGTGAGAGCAGTAGTCTGCAACAGCCCGTCTGATGTTATGGGGTAATATATGAATGGGGGAACTATGAGGTGAGGAGCTGGACGGCGATACAACAACAAAGGGACTTCAGCAGAAAGACAAATTAGATGGTAAATGTGTGAAAAACAGCTCCAAGGACAGGGTGGGGTGTTGGGTGGTGCCCTGTTTAAAGCTGCACCTGGAACCACATGAAATAGCTTCTCCACCAACTGACATGCATTTAGCTGTTCTGATGAAGGTACCACAGGGTGCAGTTTACCTCTGGTTGATTCAGTCCATCATACCATTTGCTGCCTCTGGCTCAGATTCTGTCCAATAGGATGTCTACTTTCTCTAGTTTGCTCAGCGCCACGTTAGCGTTTTCATCAGCTTCTGTTTCTGCAGACTCGGATTTTAGGTGCTGGGTCGGCTGGTTTCTCCAGAGAAAAGACTGAAAACATGAACAGGCTGCATTAATTTTTGGGTTTTGGATCCATTTCTGTATCTGCCTGATTCCTGACCTCCACGGTCAGTCAGCTTAGAGCACGCATTAGACTCGAGGCCCACGCACCACGTCTGGCCCACGATCTAATTTTATCGGTCCTGCGAGATGATTTCATATAGTAATTATTAATAGCCCACAGGTAAATGGTGCTGCCACCACTTAAACTACAAAGCCCACAATGCACTGCAACAGCTGCCACACAGGCCAAGGCCTTATATTATTATATTACCTTTTTTATTATATCTTAATTAGATCATTATTAACACTAAGCCCTGAGCTCCACAGCTTTAATGTGGACTCTACTTTTATGAGAATATTTTATTGATTCTGTTCTTACCTTTAACTCCATCTGCTCGTTCGGACTCTTAAACATTAAGAACAGGAATAAACTGCTGGGAATCATAAAGGTGTGCAGAAAAATTGCTGGTATAGCCTGAGATTCAGACCACCCGCCGCCCCGGGAGTTCAGGTTGCTTCCTTCTGCAGACCGATATCGATGTAGGACGAGTAGACTGATGCTGTAGACTCTCAGCGATGGAGTTGATGATTTGTTGTGATTTCATGCCTGTTTTTATGTTTCTTCCTTTACTACTGGCTGTGAAGACAAATTGCCCTCAGGGGACAATAAAGATCTTTGAATTGAATTGAGTCCATGTTTCTTCATGATGAATGACATAAGGATTCCTTGAACCTTGAAAGATGGATATTGCATCTGCATATAGGTGAGCAGTGATGACATAGTTACCTTGAAAAAGTAATCCAATTATTGATTACTCCTTTAAAAAGTAACTTAGTTACTTTACTGATGACTTAATTTTAGAAGTAACAAAGTTAGATTACAAGTTACTTTATTAGTTACTTTCAGCAGCTGCTGGTGTTGTGCCAAAAAGTGATCCCGATGTTTCTGTGTGCTTTTCTGTGTCTTTGCTGATATTGGTGAACAGAGTGCAGTCAGCACTCGCCTCAACATAGAAACAACCACCATAAACGAGGGCGACTCAGCCGTGTTTAAGGGCGTACCCAGCTCCTTCAGCTCTCTTCTCACTGGTTTGGACTGAAGTCCAGCTTTGGTTGTTTGGTGCTGGGGGGCCTCCTGCATTAGCCCAGCTCTGCTTCTCCACCTGGTGGACTCGCTCAGGAAGTGTGACTGCGCCGTGACTCCAGGTGTTCCTTCAAACCTGACGTAGTGTTTCTGAAGCTAGTGAGCACTTTGTCCCAGCACAGAATGCACGACTAACCTCCCTCCATTGTTTCCGTTTGTGTGTCTGTGTGCTGTTATTGTCCTCATGATGAAAACGGGACGCAACTGTGGCATCGGCCAGACGTCACTCCCCGTGACGCTGAAAGAAAGCAACAATATATCTTTGTACGGAGGAAGATGACAAAAATAGTAACGCACAGTGACTCGGATAAGTTACTGTAATCTGATTACTGGACTGCAAATAGTAACGTATTAGATTACTCATTACCAAAAAAGTAGTCAGATTACACGTTACTGACATCACTGTAGGTGAGACACTCAGATTCATGCGTACAGAAACTCAAATGAGACTTTTAAATCCACCGCAGTCCACTTTAACCTACTGCTTCCTCTCTTAGCCGAGAGAGCAGCGAGCAGGAGGGTGCTGAATTATTACTGAGGCGGGATGCATCCGGCCCTCAGCGGCAACGCTACGGTGACAGCACTGCACGGCTCCGCCATCTTAAAATGGTATGCAGGCTTCCTGCCTTTGGGCAGAGGCTGCTCATATGAAAAAGGCGCCACAGTGTGACTCAATAAAACACGGCAGCAGCAGAACGAAGCCCCCCTCAGAGAGCCAACAACGCTGCTGCTCTACTCTGAGGCTAAACGCTGAGCTCTCACTCCACTTTTCAAACTCATAAAAACCTTTGCTGGAATTGAATTAAAAACCTTAATAGGATTCGAGCTAATTAACATTCACAGCTGTGACTCCAGCTGCTGTTGGACGCTAGATTGAGTTCAGAAGTCTCATTAGGGATGGCTGTAGTTCAGGAGGTAGAGCAGGTCACCTACTTATCGGAAGGTTGGTGGTTCGATTTCTGGCTGCTCCAGGCTGCGTGCCAAAGTATCCTTGGAGCATGCAGTAACGTTGGAGTGTGAATGTTAGACAATAAAAGCACTTAGCTTACTTACACATGGAAGTGCTTGTGTGAATGGGTAGATGTAAACGTGTTGTATAAGTGCTTTGAGTGCTCAGACAGAGTAGAAAAGCACTATATGGGAACTAGTCCATTTACCATTTTGTCGGTCAGTTCGGTTCTAAAGAGCTGAAGAAAGCACACATAATTCACTGTGTTTGAATTCCAACATACAGACCGAAACTTGGTGCTGAGACTGATGGGAAATCGTTACCCCCGCAGGTTATGAGATGATGAATAAACTCACTTCCTGTCATATTGATTATGTTAACGTATTTTCTTTTTGAAAACTTAGCCAGACTCACTCAGTCCAACAGTGCCAGTACAGCACTGATCCTGGATCTGTCCTCACATACAACCACATCAGCTTCACCATCAGCCCACACAGCTGAAAAAACAAAGTCAACGCTGAAGCACCAAAACCTGCAGTTCCTCTGCCATCCAGCAGAGGCAGCAGCGAGTCAGTCCCCATAGACTTCCATGTTAAACTTTCCAACAGAAATAAACATGTTTACAGCTGATACAGAAACTGCTTTGGTCTCTGTGGATAATTTCCCCCTTCTTAACAGCTGCTTCTGTTTAAATAAAGTCTGCATTATTAAGGGCGTGGCCTCTCTGACTGTCAGGTGGATGGTGACACTGGCGGTTGTCTGCTAGGCTCCCCCTCAGCTAACTGGAGTCCCTGAACTGGACCTTTGGACCGTGTTTGTGCTGTTGGAGCCTTTTGGAGCATTTTTAATGCAGTTATCTGACCAACCATATGGCTGCTGTGGCTCCACTGGACTAACAGATCATCCAAGAAGGCGGAGCTCCAGTTTGCAACCGCTGCCCTTTGTGTGTGTGTGTGTGTGTGTGTCTGTGTGTGTCTGTGAGAGAGACAGTGAGTGTGTTTGTGTGTGTGTGTGTGTGTGTGAGTGAGAGTGAGAGAGAGAGAGAAGCAGGTGGCAAGGAAAATGTCATTGATGTTGTGCGCTCACGTCAGTAAAAAGAGAAGAACAGTTTTTGAAAAGGGCATCTTTTAAAGGTCAGAGGTACAGTCACAACTTCAGCACTGATCCTGTCACACAAACACTGAGATTATCGACCACAATGCTGGAATTCATCTCTGAACAGATCGGGCACTGTACTGTACAAACTTCAGATCTCCGATGCTGCCATAATCAGAGTCACTGCTACTGTCACTGAACTCAGACACAGTTCAGTTTAGGTTTGCATCTCTTAAAGAAATGAAGGCAAAAGAGAAAACCACATATAGATAAAATATATAATATAGAGATCAAATGTGAATAAAATGTTGATAATAGAATATAAAACGTACTCAGTTTGTGAGGGTGAGGGGGTTTAAAGATGTATGTCTCAGTTGAAGTGAATAATAAACGATGACCTCATTTGTGTCTCAACTCAAATAACCTCTGTGGACACGTAATTGTAATTTTCTTGTATAAAGACACGAAAATGAGGAATTCACTAAAAATGTAAGGCGTGTCCAAGGGCACAATCATACTGGTGCCAACATGATGGAAGAAAGAAAACTCACAGCTGGAATGGAGAAAGCCTGTATCCACATGAGTATAAATGAGGCGTTATTTTTCCTGTTCAATGCTGGTGCAAAGACGGTGCTATACTGATCCTTTGCAAAGGGTTCGTTCAATAAATCTCAAAATCACTTTGGTTTCAGGGCTCAGCTTATTTTCTGCAACAATCCTGGCTACAAGAATAGAACACCAACACCATCAACAACAACATTATTACCACCAACACCACCATTAACACCAACACCATCAACAACAACATTATTACCACCAACACCACCATTAACACCAACAATAACACCACCACCAACACCATTAACACCAACAATAACACCACCACCAACACCATTAACACCAACAATAACACCACCAACAACACCATTAACACCAACAATAACACCACCATCAACATCAAAAATGTGAAAAATGCTGCATTTTCAAATTGTGCATAGCCATACATAAGATTTCCTCTTTATTCTAACAAGCCTGCTCCACATTAGCACAGGTCCCTGTAATATCTATGAGCATGCTCCATATTTATGTCCATTGTTCACCAATTAGTGCCGTATAATCGACTGTACATCCTTCATCCTTCCTTCACATTAGTTCTTTGGAAATGAGACCGTTTTATTAGCTGTGTCTCATTTCAGGGGCTGTTTGCCTCAAAATGCCCATTTTATTACAAACATTAAAAGCCAAGTTTTCTCAGTGATTCATAATTTATCCTTTAACTCTTGTTTACACTGATTATAATGTGATGGGCATTTTTGGCAGTTTAAATTTTCTCTGTTTTGGCTCATATTGAACACAGGAGTTATAAGTTCTTTAACAATGAGCCTCAAAGTCTTGTTCTTCTGCCCCTGTGAGGATAAATGTCTCCTGAGAAAAGGCAGGATTCACCTGTGACCTTTGAAGAAGAACATATTTGTCATGCAAAGCTGATTAAGACACTGACAGCTGCTGCCCGTGTCTGCTGATTAGATGCTGAAACCAAATGAAACCAGCCTGCAGTTTGAGTGTGTCTTTGATTTGGGACATTCAAAAACAGGATCCTGCACTACAAAGCAAGTCCAACATACCCAGGGCATCTCCTGTCATCTGGATTCTCTTACCCTAACAACCGCAATCAGGATCAGTGGTTACATGAAGCTGGTTATCAGCTCGTTAAGTTAACCCAGAGTTTCTCCTGTGTGTTCACATCACAAACATGGATACGTGTACTGACAGCAGAGCGACTGATTTTCCAAAGGAAGATAAAACTATGATATTAGAAAAAATCTGAAACACAGAATAGTGACTGAAAGCAGCTGGTGCAGATAAATCAGCAGTGTGAGAGGAAAAGCTCTGTAGAGCAGTTTCATATTAACAGTACTCTCAGCTTAGATCAATGCAACAATGTGATTGAGTGGGTTTCTGCTCTTTACAGATAGACATTCAAATAATCACAAAGGAAACACCCAGGAAAATGATAAAACAGATTCAATAAAAGCACATAAAATGAAATTAAATGGGAGCATCCTCAAACATGACAGATAATGCTTTTTGTTTTTCATTTTGTTTCAAAGCTCAGTGTGGAGTCAATAACTGTTCCACGGTATTCATAAGACTGAACACATTCCACCATCAGACCCTTAGTGGACCTGGCCTCCTTTGTTTGAGACAGCTAGATATGCTTCATTGAGGACAGGACTCATCATCTGCGCACTCTCATCTGTCAGGCTGGTAATACTGTCCATAAGATCGACCCAAACGCAGGCAGAAGACCAAGGCTGCGTAATGCTGCAAAACACAAAACTACGAGCTCAGTCCTACCATAGACTAGAAGTCTTTGAAAATGTATTTAGTCTTTGAATAAAAAGAAGAGCTCTTCCAGGGTCGCTATTTGCACATATCCGTTTACATTCCTTTTGAGATGATTTCCCATCATGCTCCTGGTGTCCAAACTGCAGAAAGAAGGAGAAGAAACAGAAACTACTTTCAGACACAGCTGCCCTTAAAAAAAATCCCCCCTAAAGAGAGTAGAACGATGATATGATGACATGACGCTGGCTGAGAGAACTGAGAGTGACAGCATTTGACAGCATAAACTTAAAAAACCAACAAATATATCCAATAATTTTAATAATCACCTTCCACCAGTCTCAATAAAACCAGTCAGAGCTGTTTTAAGACACATGATTGAGCTTTAGCCAAGCTGTCAGGGTCTTACTGACACACTGAATGCACATTATTTGGTGTAGAGTCCGCAAGAGCCTAAAACTAAAACAACCCAGCAAACCAAATACCCGGAAATGTGAAGGAGGAAGAAGAGACACGAGAAAGACTGAGGGAGAACATGAAGGCTGAACACACAGCAGCGAGACACGGGCGAAGTCATTTAATGTAACAGGAGGGCAGGAACGAGACAAAAGAAGGAGGTGAAAGCACAGAAAGCCACATGAGGAACTAACCTTTAAAATAAAGCAGGAAGTAAACAGACAAAAACACAGAAAAGTTAAAGCACAGGTAGTTTTAAAGACCATGGTCAGGTACAGCTTTAATATAAACATCACTCATCATTAACATTCTGTGTGTGTTTGCCTTTTTTTATTGCTGACTTCATGTTGATTAGTGCAATCACACATCTGTGCCTTCTTTGCCTGAATGTGTGCATGCATGCCATATCTGTGTGCATGAATATTCAAATGTGTGAACATGAAGGACACTTCAAATGCAGAAAAATGTCAGGCTGATTAGCTGTCCACTCCTCTGCATGTTGTGGCTGTAATCAGCTGTTTGAGTCTAATCAATCAACCAGAAGAAGGAGAAGAATCTACAGCAGGTCTCTGACCGTGAAAGTGTCCTTACAGAACATATTTACAACATTGGATAAAAAGGGCAAATGGATGTAAAGTTAAAATTGAAGTGAGCAAAATCAAAGAGTATGTTGGAAAAAAAAATCAAAGATATGGAGGCTGGAAAGAAGGTAAATGAAGGCTCCACAGCATCCCTGAAGAGATTGTTATGGTTAGAGTTATCTGAAACACAATAACTGCCTCCTCCCTGTAATGTGACAAAATAAGTACTTTGAATAATGCAACATAATGTAATAATGTTTATACCCAGGTCTGCATGTAATCATTAGTTATTATTAATCTCTGGCTCTCTTCCACAGCATGTCTTTTGTCCTGTCTCTCTCCCCCTCAGCCCCAACCGGTCACAGCAGATGACTGCCCCTCCCTGAGCCTGGTTCTGTCTGAGGTTTCTCTCCTGTTAAAAGGGAGTTTTTTCTTCCGACTGTCGCCAAGTGCTTGCTCATAGGGGGTCATTTTGACTGTTGGGATTTCTCTGTTTCTCTGTGTTATTGTAGGGTCTTTACCCACAATACAAAGCGCCTTGAGGCAACTGTTTGTTGTGATTTGGCGCTACATAAATAAAAGTGAAATGAAAACTGAATAAGTTAATGGTTAATTTGAGTTGCAGTTACTGAAGCAGACATGATAGCTTAACAGACTCACTGCCTCTGATGATCATGGACTGATCATATTCACAGCCGTGGATCATCAGCTCCTCTGAGCCACTGAAAACTCAAAACAGAAATTCAGTTTTATCTGAATTTAGTAGCAGGAAATTAGAGGTCATTCAGGCCTTTATGTCTTTAAGACATTCCTGCAGTTTATCTAATTGATGTGTGTCATTTGGCTTCATGGATAGATAAAGCTGAGTATCATCTGCATAACAATGAAAGTTGATGCAATGCTTTCTAATAATACTGCCTAAGGGAAGCATGTATGATGTAAATAACAATTGGACCTAGCACAGAACCCTGTGGAACTCCATAATTAACCTTAGTGTGTGAAGAAGACTCCCCATTTACATGAACAAATTGGAGTCTACTAGATAAATATGATTCAAACCACTGCAGTGCAGTACCTTTAATACCTATGGCATGCTCTAATCTCTGTAATAAAATGTTATGATCAACAGTATCAAAGCTGCACTGAGGTCCAACAGGACAAGCACAGAGATGAGTCCACTGTCAGAGGCTGTAAGAAGATCATTTGTAACCTTCACTAATGCTGTTTCTGTACTGTGATGAATTCTGAAACCTGACTGAAACTCTTCAAATAAACCGTTCCTCTGCAGATGATCAGTTAGCTGTTTTACAACTACTCTTTCAAGGATTTTGGAGAGAAAAGAAAGGTTGGAGATTGGCCTATAATTAGCTAAGACAGCTGGGTCAGTGATGGCTTTTTAAGTAGTGGTTTCATTATTGCACCTTAAATGCCTTAGGGACTTAGACATGATAGATCTAATGTTTAGTAGTCCACATTTATTTGTTTTTCCCCTTGGTGTACTTGAGGATGCTATATTGTTCTTTCTTTGTAAATTGTGAAAGTGTGGGAGGCTGGTCAGTCATCTAAAAGCTAAGCTAATATCTACGCTAAACAACTGAATCCCTAAAGGCACAGTATGTAAATAAGGCAACTGTTCGTTGTGATTTGGCGCTATACATTTCACTGAGGGTGCTATTAAGAATCATTTGTTCTTTCAGTTCTCAACACACAGAGACACAAGCTATTTTCTTGGGGGGTGCTACGGGGGTGCTATGACTTTTCTAGGAGGAGCTATAACACCCCCTGGCGCCCCACCTGGCGCCGCCACTGAACCAATGCAATTTATTCAGCAAATGTCATGAAAGTCAAACTGTTATCTTGTGCAAACACAAACATGGCATCTTTTCACTGTCTAATGTTTCTCTGACTCACCTCCTTATGGTCTTTTTCTCAGTGATGGTTTAACAGCCTCTGATTGAAAAATGACAACCAGCAGCTGTTTGCTGTGACAGGTATCTTCAAGTCATCCTGATGCATCCAGCTCTCCATCAGGACTGCTGACAGCATGAAGGTCAGCACTGTGAAATAAAGTGATGGATTTTCAGCCTCTGTGCCTTCAATCACAGCCTTTCTTCTGATACCGGTCAGAGCTATCTTCTTTGAAGAGATGATGGATATTTCATTTGTTTTTATTTCAGATTTCCTATATATCCCATATACTGCTCCCTCTCTCCTTTCTACTATAGCCTTGCCCAGAATGGACAGACTGTGAAGATTCTGGTGAACAGATGAGTCTGTAATGTGAGACGGTGACAGCTTTTCAGCTGACAGCGTCATGATGTCGTCCCTGCAGGGGTCAGATGATGCTGGAGTTTTTACCCTTTTCAACATTCCATTAATTGAACCCACAGAGTTTTGAATGAATTCTGGAGTGTAGTATGTGGTCATGTTAACATCCACCATGGTCTTCAAGGTCTGCCACATAACTTAGAAAGTATGATTCTTACAAGTGTGGTGTGTATTGTCAACATATAGAAAGTAGTAAGATTTAAACTATCATGTCACATTTGACCTCTGACCTTACTTTTACATTTCATATCTGCCTTTCTTTCAAGTTGACTGAAAAATGCATTATAGTTTTAAAGAAAGTATTGTCAGGAGAAAGCCTGTGGTACTTAACCCATTAATAGAAATAGATCGATCATCTTTGAGATTGAAGCATCAATTAATGGAAGGACTTCTTTGAGCAGTTTAGTAGGAGTGGGGTCTAATAGACATGATGATGGTTTGGAGGAAGCAACTATTGAGGTTATCTCAGAAAGATCAATCAGAGAGAGTCTAAACAAATACCAGCAGTGCTGAAAGCAGCCGAACTTGAAGATAAGTCTTTGAGATGGTTATGAATAATTTTTTCCATAAGTTGTGCAGCTGCATTTTGCACCAGCTGAAGATGGGACAGGAATAACTGGGAGACCCCAAAATAGAGACAATTACAGTAATCCAGTCGTGCTGTAATGATGAGTGCATGGATTACGATTTCAAAGTCCTGTTTTAAAAGAATATGATTGACCTTAGCCAGTTGTCTAAGTTTAAAAAAGATGGATCCATTTTGACACCCAGGTTATTAACAGTAGGTTTTGTGTATTGTGTAAGAGGGCCCAGATCTACACGAGAGGACCCACCAGTAGTACCTGAACCAACAACCAAAACCTCTGTCTTCTTGTCATTAAAATGAAAAAAGTTTAGCAGGTTTTTACTTCATCTAGGCACTAAATCAAAGATTTTGTAGAACAATATTTTTCTCATTTTAAGGGGACATACACTTCACTGTCATCAGCATAAAAATAGAAAGCAAATTTTTGCTTTCTCAAAATGGAACGCAAGGGAAGAAGATACAATGAAAATAGCAGGGGCCCAAGGATGGAACCCTGGGGCATCCCACATGACAGAGGAGAACAGGAAGACTTACAACTATTGAGAGTAACAAAAAATGTTCTGTCAGCCAGGTAGGACCTAAACCATTTCAGGGCAGTGCCTGTGAATGCCTGCACAATGCTGCAGATGAGAAATTATGATATTGTGATCCACTGTATCAAAAGCAGCTGTTAAATCTAGAAAAACTAGGATCAAATAGTACAGAGTCTGTAGCTAAAAGAATATCATTAAAACCCCTCAGTAATACAGATTCTGTGCTATGAAAAGGCTTAAAACTAGACTGAAAAACCTCAAAAACATTATTTGACTCTAAAAACTCTTTCAACTGTATAGAGACAATTTTCTCCAAATTTTTTTTAAAAAAAGGGCAGCTTGGAAATTGGTCTAAAAATTTGATAGCACAGTAGGATCCAAGCCAGCCTTTTTAATCAAAGGTTGCACTGCTGCATGCTTACAGTCTTTTAGAACACCTGAAGACAAACTGCTGTTAATAACAGCCCCAGAGTAGAAATCGCCTCTTTAAATAGTTGAGCTATTCGGCTAAGTGAAGATCTTCTACTTTAGTGAGACGCCATTCCCTCTCCAGCTTACGGGTTATCTGCTTTAAGCTGCACGTTTTTGAATTATACCACGGAGTCAGGCACTTCTGATTTGAGGCTTTCCTTTTCAGTGGAGCCACAGTATCCTGAGTCGTACGCAGTGAGGATGTAAAACTATTGACGAGATAATCTACCTCTGTGTGTCATGGGTGGGTTAGTTGCCCTGCGTTTTTGAGTTTTTGGACTTTCAAGCCTTGTTTTTGCATTCTATTGCTGCTTGGCTTATTTAATCTTTATACTTGCTTAATGTGGTCCTCTCAATCATTTTTCAGAATCAGAAATCATCAAGCTTTTATTATCATCAAACACAGGTGCTTGACAATATTGTGACAGCTGCCACTGGTCAGTGTGTTACAAGCCTGTAGAAAAATAAATACGAGGAAAAAATATATATACACATACTAAAGAAAAATAGAGTATATATAATACAAGCTTATACATGTGTGTATGTAGGGTGTGTGTGAAGTGTGTGAATGGGTGAATGTCGGTATGTTCAAGGATAAAGGTATACATTTTTAAACAGGGAGGGCACCTGGTCATATTAATAAATAATGCAAGATCCTAATTGAGAAGCACTTTGAATGTCAACAATATCAACCTTTTTCAAACCTATATTGACTTTAAAAGACTTTTGACTGTGTGGCATTGTGGCCTCTGGCAGGTCATGAGAGACTTCCATATAGAAGAAGACCTGATCCAAGTTATCCAGGTGAAATTGAAGGTGATTCAAGCTGTTTCAATCACTTGTCATCTCTGTATTTGGATCCAGCTGTGAGACTTGGATGCTGTTGGCTGAGAGCAAAAGAAGAATCTGAAGAGGAAGGGAGAGGAAACCCTGGACAGACAAAATCACCAAATGGACCCAGAAGAGCCTCCTAGAGAACATCTGAGCTACAAGTGACAGGAAGATTTGGAAGAGGATATCAACCTCTGCGGCTGCCATGTCTTCCCGACGATGCCAGTCAAGGGATAAGTGAGTAAATGTGATTATTATATCACCCCAATAGAGCACATAGTCTTTACACACTAAGGTTAATTATGGAGTTCCACAGGGTTCTGTGCTAGGTCCAATTTTATTTACATTGTACATCCTTCCCTTAGGCAGTATTATTAGAGAGCATTGCATCAGTTTTCATTGTTATGCAGATGATACTCAGCTTTATCTATCGATGAAGCCAGATGACACACATTAATTAGTTAAACTGCAGGAATGTCTTAAAGACATAAAGGCCTGGATGACCTCTAATTTCCTGCTTCTAAATTCAGATAAAACTGAAGTTCTTGTACTCAGCCCCACAAATATTATAAACATGGTGTCAAACCAGATACTTACTCTGGATGGCATTACTTTGGCCTCCAGTAACACTGTGAGAAATCTTGGAGTCATTTTTGACCAGGATATGTCCTTCAATGCACATATTAAACAGATATGTAGGACGGCTTTTTTACATTTGCGCATTATTTATTATATTAGAAACATCCTTTCTCAGACTGATGCTGAAAAGTTAATCCATGCATTTATTACTTCTAGGCTGGACTACTGTAATTCATTATTATCAGGCTGTCCTAAAAGCTCCCTGAAAAGCCTTCAGCTGATCCAAAATGCTGCAGCTAGAGTACTGACAGGGACTAGAAAGAGAGAGCAGATTTCTCCCATATTGGCTTCTCTTCATTGGCTCCCTGTTAAATCTAGAATAGAATTTAAAATCCTTCTCCTAACATACAAGGTCTTGAATAATCAGGTCCCATCTTATCTCAAAGACCTCATAGTACCATATCACCCCAACAGAGGACTTCATTCTCAGACTGCTGGCTTACTTGTGGTTCCTAGGATACTTCAGAGTAGAATGGGAGGCAGAGCCTTCAGCTTTCAGGCCCCTCTTCTGTGGAACCAGCTCCCAGCTTGGATTCGGGAGACAGACACCCTCTCTATTTTCAAGATTAGGCTTAAAACTTTCCTTTTTGATCAAGCTTATAGTTAGGGCTGGATCAGATGACCCTGAACCACCCTTTAGTTATGCTGAGGGGGGGTCCCATAATGCACTGTTTCTTCTCATTCACCTTTATTTACTTGTTTATACTTCACTCTGTATTTAATCATTATTATTAATCTCTGTCTCTCTTCCACAGCATGTCTTTTGTCCTGTCTCTCTCCCCTCAGCCCCAACCAGTAACAGCAGATGACTGCCCCTCCCTGAGCCTGGTTCTGCTGGAGGTTTCTTCCTGTTAAAAGGGAGGTTTTTCCTTCCCACCATCGCCAAGTGCTTGCTCATAGGAGGTTGTTTTGACTGTTGGGTTTTCTCTGTGTTATTGTAGGGTCTTTACCCACAATACAAAGCGCCTTGAGGCGACTGTTGTGATTTGGCACTATATAAATAAAATTGAATTGAATTGAACTGAATTAGCTTATTGGTGCCCCGGCTGAATGTTCAACACATATTTAATGTACCCAAGGTAAAGAGACCAGAGAAAGCCAATCATATTTCAGGGGGGCGATGGCTTTGATACCCATTAGGTAGCTGTAGCAAAGCAACAAGTGGCTGGAGAGCCTGTTTAAAACAGAGGACCATGAGCAGATAAGACCCCGCCCAGCAGGAAGAGGTAGGAGGCCACCCCCACCCATCCCCCCACCCCCACCCATCCCCCCACCGAGAAGAGGAGAAGGAAGGAAACAAGAAAGGGCAGCCAGCACTCAAATCTACAACACCTACTGTTCGACAGTTCATTTTATTTAGAAGTGCTCACAAAAAACAGCTGAGGGTCAAAGGTCAAATAGCAGCTGCTTGTTTGCATGTGTTCAGACATTTGCTCCTGAAACTCCCAAACCCTCTCGGCTTCAACCCTGAGCTGCTCTGTCTTTAGTGAACAGGCGGTCACATCAGACAGAAAAACAGCTTCTGACAGTTTTTTATTGAAGATGTGCAGCTGCAAACAGCTGTCACAGATCCCATCATGCAATTCAAAACATGCTACCTGTGAACGAAGGGCTGAAAGTGTTCAGATGTTAGAGTGCATCGCTCTTATTGCTCTGCCCTTTTCTGCATTTTCCCTCTTCCTCTCTCTGCGTCTCCCTCTGCTCCTCGGGCGCATCACTGAGCTGCTGTCAGATGTTATCCTCCCCTCCGAATGCAAGATCACAAACTCTGCCACTTCCTCTTATCTTCCCTTTGCCATCAAGTTTTTATGTCTTTGGTTGAAGCATCTTCATCTTTTTGTCAGTTTTTATGTTCCACTCATTTTTCTTTTAATGATGAAAAGTTCAAATTCTTCTTTATTCCGGCTTTATTTTCATGAACACCATCAGTAATTCTTTTGCCTCTGTTGTACAATGGCGCTAGAAAACAAACATAACTACAGCTTATCAATAATGACCTGTTTTGATTTTATTTGTCACTTCCTGTTCGTATCCTCGCTGAGGCTGGGAGATGAGAATCAAAAGAATGAGTGAAACATGATCACTGATGAACCAATGAGAGCATCTCGGGGCCTTTCTTAAGGAAGGGAAACAGGGAGCAAAGGCTGAGGTCTGCCACATTACACAAGAACAGGACTGAACATCAGTGGCAGCAGGTCTGACGAAGGCATGGATCCACATCATCATCATCATCATCAGTATGTACGGAGGAGGTCAGGAGAGCTCCAACAGTCTGCAGCCATCTGTGAAGCCCGGCGGAGGCTGCATCATGTTTGGGCTGCGTTTAAGCCGGAGGTGGAGATTTTGTTTAAACCGATGGAATTACAAACTCAGAAAAGTTCCATCAGGTTTTGATCCTTCATGCAGGACCATCAGGAAAGCTTCTGATTGGCTGCAGCTTCATTTTTCAGCATGACAATGATCCCAAACACACTGCCGGTGCAGTAACACACAGGTGAACCCCATCAGTCATGGATCGGCCTCCCCAGAGCCCAGACCTCAGCATCACTGAAGCAGTGTGGGATCATCCCGACACAGAACAGAACCAAAGGCAGAAACATCCAAAGAAGAGCTCTGAATGTCCTTCAGGCAGCCTGGAGAACTGCTCCTGCAGACTGCTGAATGAAACTACAGGAAGCTCCTCAGAGAGTTCAGAATAAAGGAGGTCACACCAAACACTGACTTTCAAGCTTGTTAAAACTGTACACACTGTTGTTGCCTCATATGCTGGATTTCCATGTGTGTTTGCACCCATTTCAACAAGCTGATGCATCCACCTCCCATTTTCCTCTCAAAATATAAAGAAAAAACAAAACAGGTGGCTCAAGACTTTTGCACAGTATTGCATGTGTAAGTACTGAACATTATCAATAGACTGTTCCTGCAGTGCACAGCAGTCACAAAACTGAGCACTAATAAAGAAATGTTCCGATTTCCACATGAAAATATGGCTGTTCACCAAGACCATGAAAGTACTTTGAAAAAGTTTTTAATTTTTTTAAAATTTTATTATACTTACAAATTATTATTATGAGGAAGAAACTAAGTAACCACAGGCAGCACCCGATCATTGACTGTTTCCATCGGTGTCTGATTACTGAAGCAGAAAGAGACTTACACCGTTAAAAATCCAACAGCAAACACTCTGAAAACCTCTGAGGATTTCTCCTCTGACACTTTCACTCAAATATGGATTCACTTGTGTGTGTGTATATATATATATATATATATATATATATATATATATATAAAAAGAGCTTTAAAAATATGGATAGATTCTAAATATTTAACTCGGTGTAGTGATCGTTAGTGTGGATGCTTCGGCCTTTGAGGCTCAATCAAATGCAGTCTAACTGCAGCAGCAGTAGCCTGAAAATTCAGCATCAGACTGAATGAAACTGCAGGTCCAGTGGACTTCCTGCACTGTAGGGGGCGCACTTGAGCTCATCCAGGATGAATGAAGCTCTGTGGCCCCAGTGCTGGTATTACTGTTGGAGCGATAGGAATTATGCTTTCCTCTGTCTCCTATAAGTTCAGCACGTTGCTCCAGTTCATCAGAAAGCGGACACGTCTGTGCAAACACTTCCTCTCCTGCAGGCACACTTTGCTCCGCCTCCTTTTGCCTGATCTGCTGTAATTAGTTGTCCTGTGGTCACATGACTCAGCCGTGCAGGTGTGAGAGAGAAAGCAGAGCCTCCTGTAAGTTCTTTACAGCTGTGAATGAAAACGCTGCAAACAGGGACGCTGCTGGCAGGAAACGCTCTACTGTGGCAACAAACCAACTTCGATAAAGACGTGAAAAAGAACAAGCAGGAGGAAGGAAATCACTCAGACCCACACCCCTAGCACAGAGGTCAGAGGTCACAGTCCTTTCAGAAAGGCAAAGAGGATCTAGGTAGCTCATGTAGCGGTGAAAGACATTCAGCCCACTGAACTGTTAAATAAATTATTAAAAGAGAAAAATACTCCTGAAACACTAACTATGAAACATGTCTGAAGAACTTGTTTAAATGTGCTGCAGAAATAAAACTGGGTGCATTTATATTACAGCTCGCCAAAAATTGAGTGCCAGAATGTTTTATTGTGTTAATTATTGTGGAAAGCAATCACAGTGATTTAGTGTTCATTAAAATATGTTCAGATTTGGTAAAGTGATGATGATTCATCTCATAAATCATGATGTGCTGCTCTCCTCTGCAAAGCTTCCTTTGTCAGTTTAAGTATGAGACTCAGCATACTGGCCTGGATTTACCTGCTGTTGGATCGATACCAAAGTTCACAGTACTGTGCAGCACTAACTGCTCACTCGCTCCTTTCTTGTTTGCCATTTTTCTTTTTAGCAAAACAAAACTAATGTGTGCATGCACTCGTCTGCAGAGGGCGCTCAGGAGTACCTTTTACATCAATGCTTTCCAGCACTGTTGAGATTAAACTAACAGGAGGGTGCCAGGTGATAGAAGTAAATCCAAGATGTAGTAAAACTTTTTTAAAATTAATGTTTAGGCTGCACATTTTCATCATTCAGAGCACTGAAATATAAATGTTTAATGTAAAAAAAAACAATTAGTTTATCCCATTTTAATATTCATGTACTGTTTTTGTGAATCCACCGGGAGCCTAACCCTAAGCAGGATTAACAGGAAGTGGATCTCCCATAAACTGCAGGAATGTCTTAAAGACATAAAGGCCTGGATGACCTCTAATTTCCTGCTGCTAAATTCAGATCAAACTGAAGTTCTTGTACTCGGCCCCACAAATCTTAGATGCATGGTGTCTAACCAGATACTTACTCTGGATGGCATTACTTTGGCCTCCAGTAACACTGTGAGAAATCTTGGAGTCATTTTTGACCAGGATATGTCCTTCAATGCACATATTAAACAGATATGTAGGACGGCTTTTTTACATTTGCGCATTATTTATTATATTAGAAACATCCTTTCTCAGACTGATGCTGAAAAGTTAATCCATGCATTTATTACTTCTAGGCTGGACTACTGTAATTCATTATTATCAGGCTGTCCTAAAAGCTCCCTGAAAAGCCTTCAGCTGATCCAAAATGCTGCAGCTAGAGTACTGACAGGGACTAGAAAGAGAGAGCAGATTTCTCCCATATTGGCTTCTCTTCATTGGCTCCCTGTTAAATCTAGAATAGAATTTAAAATCCTTCTCCTAACATACAAGGTCTTGAATAATCTGGTCCCATCTTATCTCAAAGCCCTCATAGTACCATATCACCCCAACAGAGGACTTCATTCTCAGACTGCTGGCTTACTTGTGGTTCCTAGGATACTTCAGAGTAGAATGGGAGGCAGAGCCTTCAGCTTTTTTTTAAGATCAGGCTTAAAACTTTCCTTTATGATCAAGCTTATAGTTAGGGCTGGATCAGGTGACCCTGAACCACCCCTTAGTTATGCTGCTATAGGCCTAGGCTGCTGAGGGGGGTCCCATAATGCACTGTTTCTTCTCATTCACCTTATTTACTTGTTTATACTTCACTCTGTATTTAATCATTATTATTAATCTCTGGCTCTCTTCCACAGCATGTCTTTTGTCCTGTCTCTCTCCACTCAGCCCCAACTGGTCACAGCAGATGACTGCCCCTCCCTGAGCCTGGTTCTGCTGGAGGTTTCTTCCTGTTAAAAGGGAGATTTTCCTTCCCACCGTTGCCAAGTGCTTGCTCATAGGGGGTCGTTTTGACTGTTGGGATTTTTCTGTGTTATTGTAGGGTCTTTACCCACAATACAAAGCGCCAGCCTCAAGTGACCATTAGAGGAGCCACAGTTTTGGGCACTTGAGTTTGATTTTTCAGCCCTGATTCCTGATAATGACAGGAATCTTCCGGAGTGTTGATGAGTTCTGGATTGACAGGAAGCTTCAGAAGATGAGCGTGCTGCTGTGACCGACCTTCAGGCCACTCATCTGGCAGTGTGACTCCAGTTTTCATGGCTGTCTGCTTGGTTCTGTGGGAGGAAGTGGACAGATGTCCTCTCTGATGGGTTGAAAAGACACACACACACACACACACACACACACACACACACACACACTTTATGACAGTAATAGGGCTTGAACAGCATGTATTTTTCTTCCTTCATCGTGATTACAGAGGACAGACTTAGAGTTATAAAAAAGCTGATGCTCATCAGCAGCTCCTCCGTCCTCTTTTGACAGCAGCAGCATCAGAACCAAAGAGAGTTCAGATCAACAGTGATCACTTCAGTAGTTACCTTACAACATGTTTTATGTTGAACTGAATATCATTTGCATCACTTTATGGCCACAGACAGGCTGAGGAGGATTCACGCATGATGGAAAGGTGGAATGTGAGGTGCACTGATGTGGTGCCAGCAGTAATGTGGGTCTTTTATTGGACTGCTGGGGTGAAGAAAGAGCTGAGGAAAAGGGCAAAGCTTTCCATTTACATGTCCTTTGTTCTGGGTAATGACTAAAAGAGTAAAATCGAGAATACAAGTGGCTGAAATGATTTTCCATTTTGTGATGAGGAAATGAGTTCAGACATCCAGAGGGAGCTCAGAGACCAGTCTCTGCTCCTCAAGTGACCATTAGAGGTGACTGTTTGTTGTGATTTGGTGCTATATGAATTGAATTGAATTGAATGTAGAAAATGGTCATCAGTCCAGGAACCAATTACTGCCAAGCTTGAAGTTCTACACCAATCACAGGCTAGTACCAGAACACACACTCCTTCATGGAGACACACTGTGCAACGTGGGGCTAATAAAGCCACCAGGAAGGCCAGCTGACCAGTGATTGGCTGAAAGGCTGAGAAGGAGAGGAAGTCACCAAACCTCTACATCACCCACTTGATGCTAAATGATCAGATGTTCTCACACCTGACTCAAGTACAGATAAACCTGTCACACCTGACAAGCCTGTACAAAAACATCTGTCAAATCAGGCAGAGAAACATCTGTTCTGTCATGGTAACAGCTGATTTCACAGCACGTTACACTTCAGTGTTCTCTGATACCTGCACAGTGGTGCAGTGGTTAGAACCAGAAGGTTCATGGTTCTGTGTCCAGTCTGCATGTTCTATGTTTTCCTGTGTGGGTTCCTCCCATGTTTTATTAACTGCTCATTCTAACTGTGAGGTGGACGAAGGGCGTGGAATAAATCAGTCTACAGGTGAAATGTAGTCGAAAGCCCTTTGAGTTGTAAATTAGGACCATATAAATGCCAGTCTGTTACATCACTGAGTTCCTTTTTTCATATTTGACTTGATTCACTGACGCTGTTGTGTTACAGGTTGTGTTCACAGCTTATGATACAACAGGTACAAAGTGATGTTTGAAAACTGATTCAGATTCAAAATGCACAATCTGAACACAAGTCTGGAGTTTGTGTGTTTGTTTTCATGTTAAACCCCCTGAGATCCCCCACAGAAGACCTGATGAGCTGTGACGGCTCACAGTGAGGCCCACACCTGTAGCACCGGAGCAACACAGGTGAGACACTCTGATGTCACTAAAGTGAGGATGTAGAGGAGAGCTGAAAGGTTTGAAGTGAAACCGAAGGGTGAACATGAAGACACAAGTCTGAAAACAAACCCTCCAAACACACCTGTGACCTTAATATCTGTTGAGCAGAGGTGTTGGTCCCTTACACAGGTACAAAAACAGAGTGCTCTTCCCACCAGGTTATCCTCCCAGCTCTGTCATATCTGTGACCTTTAAGCCTTTATTTCATCAGGGAAGTGCTGCTTTGTGCCGCTTTGACCGTGGTGTTGCTTCATTGAGAAAATGACATGAATCCTTCCACAGTGATGTTATTTCTCCATAACAACCAAACTAATCTGCACTGAGAGCAGTGCCCAGTCTGGTATTTAGAAAATAAAACCCCCAGTTTAGTTTTAATAGCCACCTGCCACATATCCTCTTTTCTAATTTACAGTTTGGAAAAGATCTGTGCATGCTCCTTTGCAATAATGTTTCTCACACTCTGTTTTGAGATAGTTTGATCACCAATTTTTAAAGCGATGTGCAGATTTTGGCACTGAGGATGTGTGGCGTCCTTATCAGGAACTGCTTTACTCAGGATAAAGAACCAGCTGAGGCCTGTAGTAGAAAGCAGGAATTCTTCTGATCGAGCTAACTTCAGGGCTAACCCTGGGTTATCTGTACTATGAAGGTGGGTCACTTACTGAGGCATATCAGCAACTTATGCTGCAAACCTGACCTGATCCAGAGTAGGTTAGGTTCCAGATTAGAGATCAACAACTATGAAATCAACCAATCAGATTTCTGGAAAATCACGTCACCATTCCTGGAAGATCCCTTGGACAGTAGGAGGGTCTTCTTTGTCTTTCAGTTTCCCTGATGAGCATCAGCATTGAATATAGATTCTTACACACTATTTTACAATAAAAACTTGTTCTATAAACAATAATGTTGCGTTAGATGGTGGCACATATGGATGCTGTGAATTGGAGTGCCCTGTTGTGCTTTTTTCCTTAATGTTATGGGTGTGTTAGTGTGTGACTGCAATTGTGTGAATGAAGGTAGGATCACACACACCCATGATTATTGGAAATACATGCTGACCCTGAGTTAGCCAGATCACTGGGCTCTCCATGTTTTCGCACCAAGGAAGAAGGGACATCAGTAAAGGCATCGTAAAGAGAAGTGGGGCTTTGAGCTAGGCTAGCAAGAAAACCACACAAACCACCAGTTCCAAGCATCTTTCGGACTAACACCAGATCAGCTGTCCACAAATCAGTCGAATTCAAATTACTGCAGTTTGGACAACAACAGAAACGTGCAAACTCACTGTTGTCCAGACTTGGAGACAATTTCAGGTGTGTGCAGAACATTCTGTCTCCCCAGAGAAATCACTGGTAGTTCTAACTGCAGCATATATCCCACCAGATGCTAACTTTAGCATAGCTAACATTAAAAAAAAAAGCTCCATGTCTCCTCAGACATGAGACTATGTGACTGTCGAAGTATGAGAGAGCAGTCACATTTCCAAAGCCTGCTTACTTCTCGTTTCTAGCAACACTCAGAAGCATCAGTTTCTTTTTAGTGTATTTAATTCATTTCCTGTTAAAAGGGAGTTTTTCCTTCCCACTGTCGCCAAGTGCTTGCTCATAGGGGGTCGTTTTGACTGTTGGGTTTTCTCTGTGTTATTGTAGGGTCTTTACCCACAATACAAAGCGCCTTGAGGCGACTGTTTGTTGTGATTTGGCGCTATATAAATAAAATTGAATTGAATTGAATTGATTTGGCGCTATATAAATAAAAATTGAACTGAAATATAGTTTCATTACTCTGTATGAATTCTAATACCAATAATGTTAAACTCCTGTACGGAGCTTTGCCTCTCACTCACACTGTGCTGCTCTTGCTGTAGCAGCTGTGCTACTTTCAGTCTTTATTCTGTGTTTAACCTCTTCATATTTTTCTAATATTATTGTTTCTTTTCTTTCTTTGTAAGATCAGCCACTCTGAAGACAGTACACATCCATGCTTTTGATTGGTCAGATGCTGCCAGGGTTAGGGTGAATAGCCAGCTTCATGTGACCACTGCTCCTGATCTCTGATGTTAGTATAAGGGAATCCAGATAACAGGAAGATGCGCTGGCTATGCTGAACTCACTTTATTGTGCAGGCCTCTGATGAGATGTTGAGTAAGCTGCCAGAAGCTCTTACCCATAACTATGACTTCCTTCCTCTGCTTGTCCACCATGTCGGTGGCTTCCATCTCCTTTTGCCAGCTTACTATCCCAGCAGGATATCTGATGACAGGTAGGGTGCAGGTGCTGATTGCCCGGATCTTGTTTTTCCCACATTCAGCTGACTCCTCCACTAGAAAGGATGTGGAAGTTGATGGTAACCATGGTCCCTGTGGTAACTGGAACACTTGGGGCAGTGACCCCCAAACTGGGAGAATGGCTCCAGCAGATTCCAAGAACGACATCTGAGATCTCTGTCCAGAAGAGCGCGGTCCTGGGAACAGCTGAGATGCTGCACAGGACCCTCAAGCAGCAAAAATAAGTGCTGGGCTCACACTAAACCAGATTTTCACCATGTCACATTAGGCCATTAGACAGTAATCAAACATTGTCTTTTCATATCCACGTCCTCTCCAATTATCATCCAGTGGTGCTGGTGATTGTGGTCCTATAATGCGCTGAGGAGGAGAGACTGAATGAGTCATTCAACAGTAAAAATATAAAGACCTGCCTGTGAGACTTCAGCAGTTCTAGAACAATGCAGTGCGTTTTAAACTAAATAGGTTCAGTCATGATGAGTTTTGATCGTGCTTCCACCTCTGCCTGGACAGACATATGTACCTGCATTAGGAGGCCAATGAGACTCATTTCAGTGAAGAGTCACTCTGAGCATGCTCACAGGTTTCTTTACTTTTTGCTCTAATTGATGCTGTGAAAGCAGCAGTAGAGAGAAGTCAACAGATTTCTGGGGGAATTTAATTGTTCTTACGTCTACATGTTAGTTTTTAGCGTTAACGGGAACCTGCAGAGAGGTTACCAAGATTACTGCTGAGAGCTTCCTGAAGCAGACGAACAGTCCAAGCGGTCAGATCGAAGCTGTCAGGCAGTGATCTCACAAATGCACGAGGAGAACACCTCAAAGAGGAGATCATGTCAAATTTAAATCAGGCATGTTTGTAATTTTATGAGTACACTGTGTCAGCAAAAACTGAGAAAAAAAAAGTTTTAAAACTCCTGAGACTGTAAATCTCTTTATCAAAGGTGGACTGACCAACAAAGCCACGTGGAGACAACGAGGACTACAAAAGTGATCCTTCACATTAAAAGCTTTACACAGATTCTGTTTACTCAACAGATCTAATGACAATCTGGCCTCGAGTGTTCTTTTGTTTGGAGATAAAGGAGCTGAACACGATGAAAAAGACGACGATAAACACATTTGTTTTCATTTTTCACATCACAGGTATTTTTAAACTCAGTGTCACTGTGCTCGTTTCTGCAGCTCCACAGATGAGCTCAGAGGGCTACGTGCTCTTACACACTGGGTAAACCTCACCTAAGAACACATGCGTAGGTATAAGCTCTGACAGTGCCTTTCCTGTTACATGCATTAATCCTGAAACCCAGCAGTGAACCTGAGAAGGAGTTTCACCTGTATCCAGGTGTTTACAGCCTCTCTGTTTCCTACAGAAGTGGTCACTGAACCTGGATGGAGATAAATAAGTGGAACCCTGCAGCTGAACTGTGGATGAAAGTAGGAAGTGTTGGGATGTGAGGACGAACGAAGAAATCACAGAGGGACCCACTGAAGGAGCAACTAAAGCCCATCTTTATAAAGATGGTCGCTCACGGGTCTCAGATGAGTTTATGGTCTCAGTTGCTGGTTTCACGTCTTATTGAATAAAAGAGGAAGTTTATTAGAGTCACAAAGGAGCAGAAAGTCAGGGAGGATGCAGGGCAGGCATGCATGCTTCTGTTTTATGGCGTAGGAAAGATGAAACGTGCTTTCTTAAACTACAAAAGTGGCTTTTGTGGCGAGCCGGGTTAAATAAATGCAGCAGAAACCATAAAGAATCCATTTGTACTTCTTTGGCAGTTATCAAAAAGCTTTAGGTGCATTACCTTCTGGACTGGAGTGGAGGGGACTGAATCATGAGTCCAAGCTCATTTGTAGTAGGGTACAGAGATGGCGTTTTCTTGTAAGCCAGTCAGTCTTCAGTCAGAATAAAAGCTGGAAATGAGCTGATTAAATACATACAGCCCTAACCAGACCAACTCCGCCTGCTGAAATATTAAAAATCTGGGGAAACTGAGCACAGCAGTAGCTTTGAAGAGCATGTTCAGACTGCAGGATAATGAGAACAGGTGTTATTTACCTGCTGGGAGTATCTGTACTGAGAGTCCATCTAAATGTCAAACAGTCCATTATCTGCAGCCTATCACACCTCCTCCTCCTCAGAGCTCCGCTTACACCTTCTTCTTTTCTTCTTTTATGCTCACCCTGTGCGTACATGACCAGCACCAGATCCTCAAACTGCCGATTTCAAACATCCTCATGTAGCCTCACCCACAACGATGAAGTGATGGGGCAGATATTATGTCTGTTTTTGGGGATTTTTATTGCAGATTGAAAAATGCTCCACAGTGCCATTCATGTAATGATGTATTTTACCTGCAGCGAGATAATTAGAACAAAATGTCCTTTAAAACCATTCCGACAAACAACGTCCTGCTTTCCCGAAGAGCCGGCTCTCTGCGGATGAGTTTAACCTTACCGAGCATGCATGGATGCTCCACCCATCAGGATATGGCCATCAGTAACTGATTATCATGCACACTTGTGCTCAAGATTTCATCCGAATTCTAAAAGAAGACAATCATTTATGCACTTTTATAAACGTCTTTTTACAGATTTCCTCGAACTAAAACAACTCGACACGAGGCCGAGCCGTACGGAGTCGCACACAGACCGTCTCTGGGGGGTTAACCCGATGGGTCACAGCCTCCACAGCAGGATTTTGATGGCGAGCCTGAGGCGGCCGCTTACTTCACAGGCCTGCACTGTAACCATGGTTACAGCAACACATTATCCACACACACAGCTGAGCGAGGACTGGGTGAAAGACGATGTCGGGAAATGTTTATGATCCATCTACAGTTTGTGCTACACAAACGTCTCACCAGGACTCGTTCCTCCATTTGGACATGAATTTTTTGTTCTCTTTTTTCAGAAGCTTGTTTTGATTCAAATATGTACAACAACCTGACAAATACCCTTTAAATGCAATGACACAGCTCGTGTGCTCTGTCTTTAGAGTGCATTCCTGCTGTCCTCAGTCTGAAAGGTGCACGTGCACAAGCTTCAGATCAACGGCTTTAAAACAGCAACAAACACAATAAACCAGAGAAGAGCAGAAGCCCCGAAGGCATGAAACTCGAGGCCTATTTGAGTTAAACCTTGAACAATGCTGCCTGTAGCTCACTGCTTCATCTCTATATTCAGTCTTTAGAAAACACTGTGCTGTCAGTCAAATCCAATCAGAGATGAGCCCTGTCTGATGTCACAGGAAATCAGGTTACAGGTGTCAGAGTTCATGGTTCAGACAGAAGCTGCTCTCAGTCTGTGGAAGGAATTCTTTCAGAATCCATTTGGTAAAAACCCTGTTGTGACTCGGATTTCAATTTTCTGTCACGCTGTCTGTTTGCTTAAGATAACAACGCCGAGGCATCTGTCTGCCAGGATATGATGTCATATCCAGATGCAGTTACATCAGTGACAGAGGTTTCCCTGTTTGACTTGTGTTTGTGAACTTTGTTGTTCAGCAGTTCAGAGGAACTGATAACGCTTCACTGCACTGAACACCATGAAACAGCGTTAAATACACTGATGATGATGCTGTAATCACACACACACACACACACACACACACACACCACTATCCTCGGGCCAGAGAGGAACATCCTGAAATGTTTATTTTGTTCTTGACAAACAGATGATGTGACAGGTTCAAACAAAGACTAAAGGTCATAAAGGTCATAAAGGTGACTTATGCCCCTCAGCTCACTTTGAATTAGTCTAGAAAGTAGCAACCAAACTGCTAAGAAGAAACCGCTGATGCTCACATCACTCTGTTCTCACCTCAGTCCAGGACTTTTAGCCTCAAATCAATCACACACAAAGCCCCACATGGGTCCTGCTTATCCATCAGACCTGCTGAGACTTTATTCCAGCAGCTGATCTCTCCGATCTTCTGACCGAAGCATAGTGGCTGTTCCTTCTTTTAAACCCAGAACTCTGGAACAGCATTCCTCGTTTCATCTCTTTGTTTTTGTAGGTTAGTTTAATTATGTTCAATTCTGGGCGCTTTATAGCACATATGTCTGGATGTGTGTTTGCATGTAGCACGCTCCTTCAGTGTGTGGTTTTTGTTCACACTGTGGGCTTTAAAAATGAAGCCATCAGGATTTGGCCGACCTCCCTGAAGACAGAATCAGTGACTTCCTTCAAGCTTCATTTTTATTTCAGCCTCGGTCCTTTTGTAATGTTTTCATGTTAATGTGTGCCTCGTGGCTCCGTGCTGCAGTGGTGCACACATTCACCTAATGTATAAAAAGTCCCTGGTTTGAGACCAAGAGGAGACACAAATCCCTTTGAGGCTGCATCAGGAAGGACAGTCGGGGTAAATAAATTGGGTTTCTGTATATAAGGGAGCAGCCCCTCCCTATTCACATGACCAGCTGTTTAACAGAACATTGCTCATTAAAGTGCGTATTTTCAGTCCTGCATGCAAGTTTCATTTACAATCCTCATTATTATCCATGTCTTTGTTACTGCTTCACGCAGCTTCTGCTCATTCTGCGTTAAGCTAATCTGCAGAACTGAAGTGAAACGAAAAGATGCTCATCCATGTTTCTGCCTCTTCTTCTGTTCAAAGATCCAGACCACATGGGAACACATTCACTGACTGGGAGTACTGGGAACCAGTTGGCCAGTTCTTCTGTATGAACTGCAGCGATGATGTCAGGCTGTGCTGTATGTTTGCTCCAAGCCTGAAATTCAGAATTCGGTCTAGTTTCTGCAGAAACGCCTACAGTGAGAATTTACCAACACTTGCTTCATGACCAGGTGGTGTTGAAGGCACCTGCAGCGCCATTTTACAGACACGCTCAGAGCGGACACCCACCAACACAGAGGAGACTGTAGCAACAGATAAAAGGGAGGCAGAGAGATGGAAGTCAGAGGACTGAGATGCAGTCAACACGATATTCAGGAGGAATTCACCAAGAGAAAGAAGCCTCTCTCTGACAGTTAAAAAAAGACCAAAGAAGAAAACTTTTTATGGTTCACATGAAGACTGCTGCAATACCACGAACGGTAACCCAGCCGACCCCTCTGCTTTATTAAATGGGCTGGTTCTTATGTAGCACTCTACTCCAAGCACTCAAAGTGCTTCATACAACATGCCTCATTCACACCTATTCATAAAAGCTCCTACGCACTTCCTATCTAACATTCACACTTCATAATGAACACATCAGGAGCAACTCAGGGTTCAGTATTTTGCCCAAGGATATGTTGGCATACAGGCTGGAGCAGCCAGGAATTGAACCATCAACCTTCTGCTTAGTAAGTGCCCTTCTCTAGCTCCTGAGCTACAGCATGCAGCAAAATTGAGCACGCCTGAAATTATTTCAGATCCACTGTGGAAATGAAAATCAGTGCTCATCACTGCACAGATACATCAGTGCAGTGATGTGAATGCTGTACTCGTATGTTGTAGTGAGCAGAACCTGAAGGTGAAGCTGTTGGTTTACTATAAGTTTAATTCAATTCAATTCAATTCAATTTTATTTATATAGCGCCAAATCACAACAAACAGTTGCCTCAAGGGGCTTTGTATTGTGGGTAAAGACCCTACAATAATACAGAGAAACAGAGAAATCCCAACAGTCAAAACGACCCCCTATGAGCAAGCACTTGGCGACGGTGGGAAGGAAAAACTCCCTTTTAACAGGAAGAAACCTCCAGCAGAACCAGGCTCAGGGAGGGGCAGTCATCTGCTGTGACCGGTTGGGGCTGAGCGGAGAGAGACAGGACAAAAGACATGCTGTGGAAGAGAGCCAGAGATTAATAATAATGATTAAATACAGAGTGAAGTATAAACAAGTAAATAAAGGTGAATGAGAAGAAACAGTGCATTATGGGACCCCCCCTCAGCAGCCTAGGCCTATAGCAGCATAACTAAGGGGTGGTTCAGGGTCATCTGATCCAGCCCTAACTATAAGCTTGATCATGAAGGAAAGTTTTAAGCCTAATCTTAAAAATAGAGAGGGTGTCTGGAGGTAGGGTGAGGAACTTGGTCATTCAGGAAGGGCTCTGAGTAGAGCCTCCACTCCTCCCTGTAGAAAGGAACCAGCTGAGGTGGGTTTTTTGTCTTTTTTGATAATTAAGGTAAGGCATGCGTATCTGCTGAATTTAACTTGCTTTGTCTGAGACTGTTTCTTAAAGTGAAATTGAACTCAGGTGTGAAAAACCACAGTTATAGTATGTTTTAACAAGGGGGGCAATCCCTTTTTCACCCTTTTTCACACAGGGCCATTTACAAATTGCATTTTGTGTTTACTTGTGTTGTCCTTGACTATTGTTTAAATTGGTTTGATGTTCCGAAACACTTAAGTGTGACAAACATGCAAAAAAAAAAAAACAGGAAATGAGGAAGGGGGCAAACACTTTTTCACACCACTGTAAATAACACTGAATTAATCTGATCTTCTCACATAACAGGCTCATGCACTGAGCTGAGTTACACTGAGATGAATGAGAGTGAAATGAATTATACACTGACGGTGTCTAAAGTGCTCTATTGGGGTGATACAGTACTATCAGGTCTTTGAGATTAGATGGGGCCTGATTTTTCAAGACCTTGTATGTGAGGAGAAGATTTCTCATAGTGTTACTGGAGGCCAAAGTAATGCCATCCAGGGTAAGTATCTGGTTTGACACCATGTTTCTAAGATTTGTGGGGCCGAATAAAAGAACTTCAGTTTTATCTGAATTTAGAGGCAGGAAATTAGAGGTCATCCAGGCCTTTATGTCTTTAAGACATTCCTGCAGTTTAACTAACTGATGTGTGTCATCTGGCTTCATGGATAGATAAAGCTGAGTATCATCTGCATAACAATGAAAATGTATGCAATGCTTTCTAATCATACTGTCCTAACATGACCTGAAGGCCACAGATATGGAAGAGGAAGGACGAGTGGGCAGCACAGGTCTCCTAGGTGTTCCCACCTCACCCCTGCTCGCTTTTTCAGTTTTCCCAGCCTGAATAAAAGTTTTTCTCCTTGGCGATCCTACCAGACTTTGGAGTCTGAGTTTGGGTCTGTAAACCTCAAAACATTATGAATGAATGCCGGTTCAATCAGCATAGCGCTTTGCCGCTGTTGTTTGTTAACATGTTTGTTTGTTTGTTTTGTCACTTTGGAATGGCTCTGTGGTGTTTGCACCCTTTCATCTCTCTCTCACTTTACACTCCTTTTCGCTTCTCTTTCTGCAACCAACAGGTTTGACAAAGGGACATACAGCACACACACCATCATACATGTGAGACAGCACATGCACACACACCACGCACATTTTTAGTGAACACAAAACACTTCACCAGTTAATCTAAACACGAGCACACTGACGTTTGTCTCATGGAATGTACGTGGAGTTGGTTCGAGGGAACAGAGAGTGAAAATTATTAATCGCTTAAATGATTTACAGGCTGACGTTGTGTTTCTACAGGAGACACATGTGTCCAGAACATCTGCACACACCTCCTTCCACAGTTCCCTCACGCTCAGCCTGCTACAACTCCAAACAAAGAGGTGGAGCTATATTGATTAACAATAAGATAAATTTCACTATTAGAAATACTACATAAGACCCTGAAGGTAGATTTATAATACTTAGTTTATCTATTCAGAATACAGAATTATGTATTGCTAGCACATATGGACCAAATGTCGATGACCCCTCCTTCTTTCATAACTTCTTCACTTCACTCTCTGATCACTCTGACTCCACACTGATGATAGGAGGAGACTTCAACCTGGTTCTTAATGCAGACACTGACAGGCTCAGTACAGCAGTGAGTCAGAGGAACTGGCAGTCTGCAGCATTCTTAGACAGTACATGAAGGATTTTGGTCTTTGTGATGCTTGGCGTTCACGTCACCCCACTCTGAGAGATTATAGTTATTTCTCACCAGTGCATCACTCTCACTCCCGCTTAGACTACTTTTTAGTTAGCAGCTCCATGATGATGGATATCACAGACACTCAGATTCACCCTATCACCACCAGTGATCATGCACCAGTGCTCTCTCTCTGACACAGAAAAGAGTCACACCACCAATCAGGAACTGGAGATTTAATACATCATTACTTAAAGAACAAGATTTCATTAATTATTTCAAAAAGGAATGGTCAGCATATTTAGAACATAATGATATACCTGGAATATCACCATGTGTTCTTTGGGAAGCAGGAAAGGCAGTAATGCGGGGTAAAATAATATCTTACTGCTCGCATAAGAAAAATAAAGAAAAAACACTTGTGTCAGAATTAGAACAGAAAATTAAATCTTTAGAAACTGCCTATGCTGCCTCACCACAAGAACATATAATTAATAACCTGAGGAAACTGAAACTGGAATTAAATGAAATAACTGAAAAGAAAACACAATTCATGTTGCAGAGGCTGCGTTTGGAAAACTTTAAACATGGAAATAAATCTGGAAAATTTCTGGCCAACCAGTTAAAATTAAATAAAGAAAAAACAGCTATTTATTCTATTAAAGACTCAACTGGTAACATTACTCATGACCCACAACAAATAAATAACTCTTTTAAAGACTTCTATGAAGCCTTATACTCATCACAGGTTAATCATTTTGATGCTTAAATTGAAGAATATCTTAATTAATTTTATGAAGCAGTACAGCATCTCCCAAGTAATAAAGCCCCAGGCCCAGTTGGTCTTTCAGCAGAGTTTTATTAAGAATTTTGGTCTGTGTCAGAACCCACCTTTCTCAGAATGGTGACTCAAATTTAGAACAATCACAAGATATCTCCAAACATGAACTCTGCTAACATTAGCCTGCTTCTTAAACCAGGCAAAGACCCCACACTCCCATCCAGCTACAGGCCAATCTCTCTCATTAATGTAGACCTTAAAATAATTTGCAAAGTCCTTGCCAGAGGGTTAAGAAAATTCACTCCATCTATTAGACCTGGTACAGCTGAATCATATTCCTCTACTAAAAACAATAGAGGATGACCTCACACCTATATCTCTCATGGGGAGAATTGCAATGGTAAAAATGATGATTCTGCCTAAAATCAATTATCTGTTCTCACTGATCCCTAATAAACCTTCTGTTGCTTGGTTTAAGTCTCTAGACTCAAACATTTCAACATTTTTATGGAAAAATAAAACCTCAAGAATAAGTTTAGAGACTTTACAAAAGCTAAAATGCAATGGTGGTCTAGAACTTCTAAACTTTTATCACTATTTCTTAGCCAATAGATTGCAGTATGTGGATCAAATCAAGCCCCATGGCTGGATTTAGAACAAACACTGTGGAAAAGTGAAAATCTCTGACTTACCTTTCATTAGCTCCACTATAAAGCATCATAACTGCTTTAAAAGCCTTAACATAAACACCACCCTGACAGCCTGGTAGGAATTTTTACTGATATATATAGTCTGATATATATAGTCTTTTACTGATATATGTCAGAAAAATAAAGTACTAAATTTTTAGCATGGCAAGAGAAAGGAATTGAGAATTTAGAACATATTATTCAAGATGGAACATTTATTTCATTTGAAGAAGTTATTTCAAAATATGGAATTAGCTAATTTCTTGAATATCAGCAATTGAGGTCCATCATACAGGCAAGGTTTAATTTAAATAATCTAAAAAAGAGAAATCCCCATATTGCTAACAGAATTTCTAAATCTTTATACTCTTAAATTGTTATCAAAAATATATAAGTTATTATTAAAGCTTAATGATTCAATTTCCCTCCCAACTGCAAAATGGGAGTGAGATCTTTCCATCAACTCAGATGAAAACTTCTGGACACAGATATGTTTAAACACTTTCAAAATGACTAAAAGTCCAAATTTACAACTCACAAAATACAAATGTCTCCATAGAATACACTATACAGGACACAGGATGTTCCAAATGGGCCTCAGAGACACAAATATATGCACCCACTGTTCAGGTAATCATGCTGAGAACTATATGCATGCAATATGGTCTTGTACACCTGTTCAGAGGTTCTGGCAGATGATATGTGAAGACTTATCCATGTTTTAATTGCGGTATCCCAGCTTCACCCAAAAAGTGCATTTTAGGTGATGTAAGTGAATTAAACATGGAAGCAAATATATCACACATAGTTCTTACTGCCTTATCCATCCCTGAGAAAACTATCCTCATGAACTATAAATCAAAAAATGTTTTGTGTATTACTCATTTCAGGCATCTACTTTTAGACCACATTAGTCTGGAAACCAATTGGATAAATTAATCACTAATCAGCTCCATCACTTAGTGGGGGTGATTGACTTTGATCTTGTCTCAGGTGGCCGGGGGAGAGACAGGAAATTTAGGTATCTGATGGCTCTTGGATTGGAGACAGTGACTGCCATTTTGTGGTTTTTGTGTGCGGGCCCTGGTTGTGGGTGGTGGGGCTTGGATGGACACTCTTATGGTCTTGAGGTGTGGAAGCTGGGGTGCTCGTGGTGTTTGGTGCTGGCCTACTCTGCGGAGTTCGGGGTCTGGGGCCCTGGTCCCTAGGGTTGCCCGTTTCCCGGTTGGACTCCTCCCTGCGCTGGAGGGGCCTGCGCCCCCTCGGGCGCACCACCATATGGGGTGAGTTGGCCTGCCTTGCAACGTCTGGCTGGCATTTTGGGATTCTGGGGTGCCCGTGCCTCCTGGGGGTTGGGGGGGGGGCAGCTGGTGACCACTGTGTGTGTGTGTGTGTGTGTGTGTGTGTGTGTGTGTGTGTGTGTGTGGGCGGGCAATTGGCCCTGGGTCTGTGGCTTGCTGAGCCTTGGCCCCTGTGGGACATGGCTGCAGAGGGCGGGAGTCACCCCTCCATACCACTCCCCGCTGCTCCTCACTGGTCGTTGCTGCCATCCCTAGGGTGTGGGCGCCTGTGGGTCCCGGAGTCCATGGCCGGATGTCTTGGCATGGCTTTTGGCCCGCTCCCTTGGTGGTTGTGGCCTGGGGCTGCGTTCTTGGCTCATGCTTGGGGGGCTGGACTACGGTGGGGTGGGCTGCTCATTGCCTCTGGCTCTCTAGGCTCTTGCCCTTTGACCAGGGGTGCTCCGTCTGAGGTCTCCCTCCTTCGCTCTCTGGGGTGTGCATGCGGTTGCCATCGGGATGTATGGCCTCGGGTCTTCTGGGCTCCTGGCGATCCATGGATTGCCCGGGTCCCCTGGACCCTTCCCTGTTTGCCTCGGGATCTTAAGGGGTGTGGTTGTGGCCTCTTGCCCTCATTACTGAGTACGTTCCATGACAAAGGTGCACACACACACACACACACACACACACACACACACACACACACTACTACAAATCAAAGCTATATTGTGCATGTATATATGGATGTGTATAGACATGTGAATATATGTACGTTTGTGTATTTACGTTTCTGTATCTATTTTTCTATTTTCTCCCCTTTTTTCATTCATTTTTTCTTTCCTTCTCTTTTTCTTTTTCCCTCTTCTTACCGCTTCCTTCCTGCCTGTCAGGCCTGGCATAAATAAATAAAATAAAAATTGAAATACAAACATTAATAAGAGTAGCATATAGAACACTTATAGATCTTCTCTTGTAAAAGGAAATATGTTTGGGACACCAGCGCAATCAGATCATCATTCTAATTGTGAAAACTGCCAGACATGACAGCCTTTAAAAAAACAGAAAGAAAGAAAGAAAAAACCATTACGAAGCTTCAGCAGAAGCTGCACAGTCACTAAAGAGAACTAAATCTATTACAAACTAACATCCAGCTTCATTTCTCAAACAGAAGAATAGACTTGGATGTGAAAAAGTAGAGAGTGAGTTTGGGACAGGTGACAGACAGCTAAACAAATGAATCTCCTTCTTTTATCCCCTGCACCTTAATTACTGTGTGGGTTTCTATCCGGCAGCACACTGATCTGTCACTGCTCCGCATCAGTCCTTTTACTGCCTAATGATGGCATTACACACTGTTACAGCAGGTGATTAAAAAGATCATCCATTTAAAAAAGTGAGGAGCAGAGTACAACGCAGAAGATAAAATTAAAGGAGGGGGTGTGATGAAACAAATGTAATCTTTTTCAAAGGCTGCCTGTGATGACGTCCACTTTGCCTCTCAGCACAACAGCAGGTTACGGTTCAGTCATTAAAGAACAGTCCTTTCATTTCAGCTCACAGTCAGCATTACGGCTTTGGGAAATTAAAGAGAAAAACTACATTTCATGTTGTTCCAAAGCTCAGACATCACGCACACAGCTCCCACGAAAAGCTTGGCATTGCATTTGCATTCAGTCTTTGTCTTCAGGAACTCTAACATGATGGAATTAATGATGGAAAAGAGGCATTCAAAATATGATTGTATACTAAACGTGAGAAAGCGGCATGTAGCAGTCAGATGGCTACACACTGGTGTCATATTCTGAGATTTCTCAGTGAAATTTAATCTAACATAGCAATTTAATTGTATTTATATAGCACCAAATCCCAACAGCCGTCACCTCAAGGTGCTGTTTATTGTAAGGTAAACGACTCTACAATAATAATTCCCCCCCAAAATATTCACCTCCATGGAGGAGCTACACACTGGAAATAGCCAGACTCAACCCTATGCATAGCAAAGTTTCTGGAACCGAACTCCTGGAGAAGGACTGGTCTCTTTCCTTTTTCAGAGCAACTCATGGTGAGAGGCACTGAGCAAGTGTGGGGAGTCACAAGCCCCCAAACCAGAACCTGTCTGTGCTCAGGGGCTGGCCATCACTTCAGGGTACTTTAGGGAGAGTTTAGTGCCCACATTTAAAGGGGTGGCAGGTCACCTACTCATCAGAAGGTCAGTGGTTTGATTCCAGGCTGCTCTGGGCAGCATGCCTAATTATCCCTGGGCAAGATACTGAACCCCAAGTTGCTCTCTGAAGCAGTAGTAGGAGTGTGAATGTTAGACAATAAAAGCACTTAGCTTACTTACTCATGGAAGTGCTTGTGTGAATGGGTACAAGTGTTGTATGAGTGCTCAGACAGAGTAGAAAGGTGCTATATAAGAACTAGGCCATTTACATGGGTGACAACAGACACTTAGAGAGGGGTGACTGGGAGGAGCAGCCTCCCTGATCTAAACCAGGGTAGTGTTTTGTTATTGGACTTCTGTGCTAGATCTGGATTGTCCATAACAGTATGTTCCAGCAGATTAATGTACTTGATACCAGAGCACCAAAGACCTTACTTCTTGTAGCCTTGGCTGAAGAAAGGGTCAGAGCTGTCACCTGACCCAGCCGGATCAGATGGGCTCAGCCTGAGAGATAGGATGAGGAACTCAGTCATTCCTTGTGTTGAAGGAGCCAGGTGAGGTGACCAGCAGAAAATCTGGGTAACTTCAAGTTTAACTCTGTTTTCAGAGACTTAAAGGCAGTTCACTTCTTGTATGACTAAAACCACCACCTACTGACCAATCAGATCTCTGGAAGATAACCTCAAGGTTATTATGAGGGTCTGGAGGCTTTTAAAAGCATCTAAAGCAGGGATCCTCAACTCCAGGTCTCAGGGCCGGTGTCCAGCAACTTTTAGATGTCTCTGCTTCAACACACCTGAGTCAAATACAGAGGTCATCAGCAGGACTCTGGAGAACGTGACTGCATACTGAGGAGGTAAATCAGCCATTTGATTCAGGTGTGTTGGATCAGGGACACATCTAAAAGCTGCAGGACACCGGCCCTCGAGGCCTGGACTTGAGGATTCCTGATCTAAAGTCTTTGTCTTTATCTGATGGCTTTCAGTAAGAAATGTGGATTCTCAGGTGTGATGTTATTCCTGATTTCTTTTCCTGTTAGTTGCAATTGTAAAATGATTTTATTGTTCACCAAGTGTTGATATATTATCTTGAAACAGGCCCTCATAACAGAACCTGTGAATCAGTCAGTCTGCTCACCTGTTTGAATTCTGGATTTAAATCTCTTACTCTCAGGCTGTGAACACCACCAAAGCTGCAGCTTAATGAAAAGTCTTAGTCACATCTAAAAACATTAATTTTGTAGAATACGCAGGTGCAATTATAATCAAATCACTTCTTGCCAACATTAAACCAGAACCACACAGATCCAACACAATAAACACAACTTATTCTATTGTCAGAAACATCAAATCTGCAGTGCACTGAGCTTTTTTATTCTGCCTCCATAATACATCACATTATTTTATGGAAATTGGGAAGAACTTGAGGTGAAGTACTCACTGACCCAATGATCTCGATCAAACTACTTCCATTATACAAACTGTGGTACTCAAGCTTTAAACTTCAGCATTTTTAATAATGGATGAAAACATAACACCGACACGCTGAAAGCCGCAAGTTGGATAAAAGCTCCAATTAAGGAGTAATTAGCATTAATGCACCGCAACAGGAATCAGAGATAAAACCAGAGAAAACACTGAGAGGCAGCGGTGACGTTAATGGAGTCTGAAAGGGGGAGGGCAGGAGCACTGCTGCAGCTTCACAGTCAAGTTTTTTGGCCACCACAAACAATATAATCTCACAACAAGAATCACATTTAGAAACTCTCCAGCATCTGATGGCCCATGGAAGCTGAAGGAATCCTAGTAGAGACAGGAATTATGCAGGACCCCCCCCCCCCCGGAGTCTGGATGCTAGTGGTGGAGACCAAGATGGAGACTTGGAAGGAGCTCTTGGGTGGTGATTGGGAGGAGGTGGGTTGCATGAATGAATCTGGAGGGAGTGACAGGTAAGCAGTGATATTTAAAGCACGCTGAGCAGAGGCTGATTGGCTCAAGGAAGGCAGGCAGAAAGATGATTGGACTAGAAGAGATGAGGTCAGCACAGAGTTTGACAGCGTGGGAAAGGTGAGGTGATGTCAGAGAAGTGGTGAAACACCCGGGAAAGAGCGGCGAGTGATTTCTGATCTTCCTTACTGAACTCCTAAGCTTCATATTAGGGTTAAACTTAAAGTCACTGTACATACGAGTCCTCGTGCTGCGCCTCTACACGGCATTTAGGCTAATGATGAAAATCACAGTATTCACCCGTTAATATTAAAACGCCCATCTACCCCTCATTCACTTTTTCTACGTTTTTCTTAATTTCCTACTTTCTTTACATTTGCTAGTTACAACATTAGAGTTGTAGTGCGGCACTTTACGCATTACAGTATTTGTTAGTGATGCTTTCAGACAAGCTCCAGAGATCCCAGCCAGGAGCTGGCCGACCCTCTGCTCACATAGAGACCAACTCAGCATGGGAAGAGAACTGGACTCAAGGCCAGAGAAATGATTGACAGGGAAAAAAAATGAATCCCTTTCTCCCACAGTCATCATGGGGAACATGAGGTCTCGTGAACATTCAGCTTTGGGGAATGACCAGCATGATTACAGCGAGCACAGCTTCACAGAGACATGCCTTATGCTGCGTTCGAGATACCTCGGAAGTCACGTCACTCCTGAGTTGGTGCGTTCCAGAAGTAAAGATGAAAAATCCCAACATGGATGCCTCCAGGAAAACCGCTCCCCCTGAATGAATCCAGGATTTCCAGCTGTCCTCGCAAATCTCCGGGACGAAGACAGTAAGTGAAAGTTTGTGCGCTTCTTTTCATATAAACATGTTTTTCACCCACACCATAAAGGCAGAGGGGATACGTGAGCAAATTAAAGGACACTGTGTGGCTGTTAAAGTCATCGGCACTGGATGTAAAGTCCTTTCTGTTTTGTGTAAACAGAAATGAAGGAAAGAATATATAAAAAAAGAAAAATACCCCAGCTGATGTCACCTATCAGCACAGGAGCATGTTGGACAGTTTCAGTGATGAAGCCAGCCGCTGTAAAGACTCAGTCTCTGCATTAGGATTGTTACAGCATCAGGACTGTGAGCTACACAGCCCATCATCGTGAAACCTGGGACGCAGCTCATGCTGGACATTGATAGTGACACTTTTCACACCATTTCCAAGTAACCAGGCCGCAGCCTGAATACCTCCTCACAAAAATAAAGTTTGTGAGGAGTTGAGTGTGAATATCAGACCATGTGAAGTGAAATAAAAACCACCAAACGTGACCTGAACCAGCCTTTCATTCTGTGCAGAGTGGCCAAAGAAGTATGTATGAAAGAGGAGTCAATGAAATAAAGAAACGAAGCCACAGAATACCTTCACTTTAAATGCACCGTGTGGATTACCGTCACACTCCACTTTTAGGATATTTGAAAAACACCAATGAGTTCTGTCCGTGTTCATTACAGGTTTTACAGCTGTGGTGGGTGTGTACGCGGGGCGGGGGGACCGGCCTGCAGAACATCTTGCCTGCGGATGCTTACAATAGATCAATAATCTAAACGACCTCCTGTGAGCGAACATGGTGACAGTGGGAAGGAATTTTGGATCAGCTTTTAGGACAGCCTGATAATAATGAATTACAACAGTCCAGCCTAGAAATAAGAAATGCATCAATTAGCTTTTCAGCATCAGTCTGACACAGGATGTTTCTAATTTTAGAAATATTGCACAAATGCAAAAAATTGGTCCTAGAGCACTGAAGGACATATCCTGGTCAAAAAAAAAAAAATGCAACTGGATAAACATCCATCCATCATCTTCTGCTCTCTCTGGGTGAGAGTACACCCTGTACAGGTCGCCAGCCTGTCACAGGGCTAACACACAGAGACACACACACCCATTAACACCTATGAGCAATTAACCTAACCTCAGTGACTGCATGTCTGTGGGAGGAAACCCACACAGACACAGGGAGAACATGCAAACTCCACACACAAAGGCCCGGGCCAAGGTGGGTTCAAACCCACACCTTCTAGCTGTGAGGCAGCAGTGCTAACCATGCCACCGTGCCGCCAGCTGCATAAATGCTGAGCACGTAAATGCATTTGATATTTTGATCCATTTTGATTAATTACTGGGTGGAAACGTATTTCGGAGACAGCGTTGTAGTTGGGATACCTGGTAATTTTCCTGACTCGTGACCCTGGAGGATCAGAGGGTTGCAGCTAATGGCAGAATGGATGTTTTCAGATGTACTGAGTGGGGTTTTTCAGCCACCTGTCAGAACTGATTACTGTTTCACCTGCTGCTCTTCGCCACCACCTTCCCTGTGCTCAGATCAGAAGGCTGCTGGTAATGGTGAAGTGGAGTCATTCTTAGCCTCGGTGTCACTGCACTGATCTGTGTGTTTGTGAGCGTGTGGCAGACACTCTGAAGAAAATCAAAACACATCACAGTGTTTCTTATTCATGTCAGGGAAGAACGTCATCACACTGAGGCTCTTAAGGTTCAATCGCTCACATAAAACTGAGAGTGACGGGCTGATGGTGAAAATAATAACTTTAAATCTGAGTAAAAAGACATGAAGGAGCAGCAGGCAGTGAGACAGCGCTTCATCGCCCTGTCACATCTGAATGTTTCTGACTCTTTATCCTGTCAATGTTAAAGTCAGGTAGTATTCACAGGGGGGTACAGGGGCTCAGTGATGGCAGGACAAACAGCTCAAATCGGCTAAAAAAATAAAACTCCAGAAACACAAAGAGCCAGTGAGAGAAAACAGGGAATAAAACAGCAACCTGAGGGAGACTGAGGGAGACAGGAATAACAAGGCACAGGTGAACGCAGTCAGGACAACGCACAAAAAAGGAAGTCAAAAACACAGACACACAAGGAACTAGCCTTCAGAATAAAAGAGGAATTAAACTGAAAGAGGGACAAGAAGAAACTCAGATGCAGGAAACAGAAAACTGAGGATCACAGCAGACAGCACCAGAGATCTGGAATACCACCATGTGTTCTTTGGGAAGCAGGAAAGGCAGTCATGAGTGGCAAAATAATATCTTACTGCTCACATAAGAAAAATAAAAACACTTTACAAGCTGCCTTTGTTGCCTCACCACTACAACATTTAATTAGGAGGAACCTGAAACTGGAATTACATGAAATCCTTGATAAGGAGACACAATTCCTGCTGCATTTGGAAAACTTTGACCAAGTTTTCTCACTAACCAGCTAAAACTGAATAAAGAAAAACTATTTATTCTATTAAAGACTCGACTGGGAGCACCACTCATGACTCACAACAAATAAATAAACCCTTTAAAGACTTTCATGAAGCTTTATACTCATCACAGATTAATCCATCTGATGCTGCTGTTGAAGAATTACATAATACAAATCTGCTAAAGCTAAACGATGAACAGGTTGCAGCTCTGGAGTCACCTTAAAATAAGATGACTCCGTCAGCTGGGGGGGGGTGCTTGATAAGGATGGGTGTGTCTTTGCATATCCTGATATGAGTGGTATTTGGGCGTGTGTCAGTGAGTGGTGTCACGTAATGGGAAGCAGGATAGGACCCCAGTGCAGGACTCACAGGACAGGATTAAACTCAAAAACTCAGTTCCAGGGAAACAGAATATACACAAAGCAGGAGCTAGGATATACAAACTAAGGGACAGAACACACAACATGGAAACCCCTGACGAGGACCCAACAACTAAGGGAAATGCAGACAAGATATCCACAGCAGGGCAATCAGGGAAATGGGACACAGCAGGGAGCACAGCTGAACAGAATCTGGTTAACAAGACTAAGGAAGCCAAACTGAACATGAACAGACAAGACCAAAGCTAACAAAGTAAAACAGGAAACAGGTAAACACAGACATGAACACAGATTTGACACTGGGAGGTATAATGGGGGAGCAAAACATAACTAAACTGAGCACAGAACTGAAACACTTACACATACTCAAGAAACCAAAATGAGGGATCGCAGAAAATAAGACAACAAAACCTCAGAAGTCCAAAAACTCAGACACTGAGTCCTACACCCAGGACCATGACAAGTGGCCTGTGTGTGTGAACAGCTGGGCCTGGGGTCATGGAGGGTAGGGGTTAATGGTCCCTACCCCTCCCCACTTGTCATTGCTGCTGACCCCACAGTGTAAGTACCTGTTGGTTCCAGGGTGCGTGGCCAGATATTTGGTGTGGTTGTTGGTGCGCTCTCTTGGGGGTTGTGGCCTGGGCCTCTTCAGTGCAGGGGGTGGGGCTCTGCTGGGTGTTGGGCGGTGCCTGGGGCCTCAGGCCCGTGTTATCGGCTTGTGCTGGGGTGGCTGGCCTCCGTCGGGGTGGGTTGCTTGTTGCTGCTGTCTCTCTGCCTTCGGCCATGAGGGCTCCATCTGGGGCCTCCTTCCTGTATTGGGGTGTGCACATGGTTGCCGGGTCCATTGTTGGGGCTTCTCACCCTCATTGTTAACTATGTTTCATAACAAAGGTGCATAACACACACACAAAAACAAAAAACAAAGCTGTGTATCAGTTCAGCCTCAGAGTTTTGGATTTGTTACTCTCCTGTCAGCCAGGTCAGTGCATTAGTGATGAAGAGGAAGACTTTGGCCTCCTTTCTGTTTCACTGACACTCTTTCCTATGAGGCGGTTTCCACAGCAGGCATCCTGACATGACACCGAGCTAACAAAATTAACAATGGCTGAAGTTTGAGGTGCTGTGGGCTGATTGGTGTCACACCATCACAGCTTACAGTGAGGTCTGAGCACAGCACGACTATCATTAAGGTTATTACCTACAGTCGGCCATCGTTTTTCTGCTGTGTGCTGTGGAAAGGACTATTTGCCCAGATTCAAACTGCTCCCTGAGGTCAGGCCAGCAGCTCACATGGCTGTTCTACCACCATCACTGTGAGTGTGTAATGTGAGGAAAACATAATGTAATTGCAGTGTTTTTATTATGGGCTCAGTGTTGAGCCATTTGATGATTCAATTCTATTTAGTTTCATTTATAAAATACTAAATCACAATGATGGTCGCCTCAAGGTGCTTTATATTGTAAGATAAAGACCCTACAATAATACAGAGACAACCCAACACTCAAAATGACCCCCTATGAGCAAGCACTTGGTGACAGTGGGAAGGAAAAACTCCCTTTTAACAGGAAGAAACCTCCAGCAGAACCAGGCTCAGGGAGGGGCAGTCATCTGCTGCGACCGGTTGGGGCTGAGGGGAGAGAGACAGGACAAAAGACATGCTGTGGTAGAGAGGCAGAGATTAATAATAATGATTAAATACAGAGTGAAGTATAAACAGCTGTGGTCCTATGATGGGCAGTGTCAGCAGATCCCAACATGGAAACTGAATGCTTGTGCGATGTTCCTAAAGCTGACCAATATTTAGTATTAAGTAAGTGCACTCCTCACCCAGCTGTAAGGAGCTCCTCTCTCTTTACTGTCCTCTTGGAAACACTCCATGTCAGCATAATCCCTGGCTTTTACCCAGTGTGGCACCACGGGGTCCTGAACAAGCATCCATATGTGAGGAGTTGAGTATGAGACTCGTTTATATTCCCATATACTGGATGCCAAAGGTTACCTGCCCCCCCCCCTTAGTTTCAGGCCCTACAAACCCCACCAGGGTGGGTCCAAATTTTGTGCTTTTAATATTTGCTATAGTTATTGATCCCTGAGAACTTCAGTACAGTAGACAGTGTCCAGGTGTGGCTGTGTGGTGGGTTGGACCCAAATGCAGGACGCTTTGATGCTGAATCTTCGTGTACGTTTCTGAACATGAAAAAACATCCCAAAACCAAGGTAGGCAAAAATCCACAATACAAAAACCTTGACAAACAAAAGGAAAACTCAGGAGGGGGAGGAGAAAACACACACACACACACACAAGGTAATTAGGGAGAGTGGAAACAGCAGGGAAGGGCAGGTGAACCAAATTAGACACAAGGGGAAGCGACACTGAACACAAAGCCCATGAGACAACGGACTGTCAAAATAAAACGGGAAGTGACCAACCATGACACTGATCGGTTCAGAATCATTCAAAATTAACAAGTAATGAGGAATAAATGCACATACACAGCTTTCAGGTTTTCGCCGCTAGCGGGGAAGGGAACCATGCCTCCTTGAGCACCGAGACAGAAAAGTAAATTCTCCGCTCCTTACTCAAACAGGAAGTGGTCACTCTCTCCTTCGAGGATGTTCCCTTCACGCACGGTTTTTATTCAGAACTTTCAAAGTAAGGATCATATGACGTCTCATCAATGACCCCACACTAAATGCAGTTAAGTGCAGGTAATAAACATTTAGGATACACTCACATGGCTGCACACAAAGATATCACTTTTACAACCAGTTCCTTCCTGGCTCTTTCCCTTCTGGTGGTCTGGTTGATAAAAGAAACTCAGAAGGCTTTTATGTGTGCTCTGTGAGAACTCAACAATGAAGTATCACCCTCAGTGCCCTTCTCGAAGAAGGGTCACCATATCTCCTTATTTGAACGAGGAGAAACAACAGTATATAAAACAAAATAAAACATATACAAAGATATGATAAACTACAGAAAACATGTTAATATACCTAACATTTCCCCCCTATTTTATCATAGCTTCTCACTAGCACATTTCAAATACATAACGAAAAGGTGGTGAAGTTGAGGCGAAAAACCTGCCATGCAGCCTTACTATCCTTCATAAAACAACATTCTTTATTCAATCAAGACAGGAAAATTCCTCAACTGGCCCCGCTGCCTGGCGGCCACTGCTATCCAGTTTCACCACACAACAACAATTAAAGTTAAAACAAACATATAAAAATATTAACAAAAGAACTGGTAAAAGGAATTGAATTCAGTTCAAAACCTATTAAATCCACCTATACCTCTTGGACTTCCATTTTCGGTAAGTAATTACCAGATATATGAGGTCATAAGGTTACTTCAGCAAAGTTTGTCACTTTATTCATAAGCTTAAACAAGAAAACAGTCGCTCTGGTTTCCCAGAGTGTTTTCTTGAACTTATTTTATAAGTCAGTCAGTTTGATCGAGAGCCTCCCTTATGGCTCCCCTTGCGTCGTCATCTGGAAAGTAAGCACAGCATGTCTTACTGATGATTTTACACAGTCCATTTAATCACGCACATAACTGTTCGTTCTGTTAGTAGCATGTGCTGTGACTTCATTCACTGTCACCATTCCTTTGTGACATAATCATGTAGATTCTGGTTGTACTCTAATGATGCCGTTCTTCCTAAGACTAGCAGTGGCATCATCATGCTGAAAACTGTTCTGGAGCTGCAAAGGAGTGCCACCCTAAAAAAGTAAGGATCAGCTGTTTTCTTCACTGGTTTGAGATGGAAAACCACTATAAGGAATCCCCCCTTTGTACCCAGTCTTCCACCTTTACTCCGAAGCAAATGGCACCACCTCCTTGCAGCAACTCAGATGTATCCAGGTAGATCCTTCTGCGATCTACACTACCGTCTGTATGGTCAGGAAATCTTGAAACGACCCGTTACACCTTGGATTCGGCCAGCACCTCCGTTAGATGACCTTCATCAACACCCAGTCTTCCGATTCCGTCAATGACACTTGTAGAGAGAGAAGAGAGAGAGAGAAAGAGAGGGAGAGAAAAAGAGAAAGTGCTTCTGGCAGCTTGTTAGCATCAATCACTTATTCTCTTTGCAATAGTTTCCTCATCTTACCACAACTCTCTGCCTTTCCTTCCTCCCTATGTACAGTCAGTCCGAATGGTCTTCCATATATACTTTTAACAGAGTATGTCTTGATTGCAATGATGTTACATGCATTTACATTTTCACTAGTTTCTATACAGTCCTCCTAGTTTCTATCATGCTTTCCCTTAACCTGTTTTTGTTTATTTTGTTTTTTCCAGCTAGCCCTGCACTTTGCGAGTGGTTCTTCAGTTGATACCTAAATTCTGTGACACTTCGGACACTACTTTGTTTACAAAGTGTGGACCATTGTCACTCTACTGTTTCTCAGAGATGCCATAATTAAAAATTATGGTCTTACACAAAGCTTTTCAACTGTCAGTGCAGTTCCTTTAGCTGATGAAATAATTTCAAACTATTTTGTAGAAGGGTCTACAAGTACTAAGCAGTACTTATAAATCCTACATTAATTTAATTCAATTTTTCAAATTCCATATGAAGGAACTGAAAAGGATAAAAAGGCGCTGGAAAACTTTCTTTTCCTAGCCTAAATTACCCTATGGGTTATTTTTACAGGTTAAGCATGTTCTATAAAAAATTTTCTAAGTAATTATTAAAGTCTATAGTATACAAATGTTTATCTATCATCTGTACCATCCCTCCTGTTGAGACATGGCAAAGCCTATGGCTCAATAAATGCTGCAAACAGAAGAATGGTTAGAAAAACATTTTTACTGTCTATATGGACTGTCCGAACTATGAAAATGCTATCCTCATAACACGAGCAATACAGCTTAAATGTCTTGCTAGTAATGAGAAAATCATCTTACTCTAAGAGTAATAGAATAGATAAGAAATTTGTAGAACTTTTAATACTAGTCGGCAGAATAAAACTAGTCCACTAGAAGATTCTACAGTCACTGCTACACATACTGCTTATACACAAGATGGCAGTGCTCTGACACCGCATCTAAACATTTAGAATTATAAGCAATAGTTCACAATTTGTCACCAAAAGAAAAGAGAATAAACTCATTTTTACAATCCACTGTTTAAACTCATATGACTTTGAGTGATCTGGAAAGAGAAGCATTATATTTGTAATCAAGGCTTGTTTAACATCAGTAAACGCCTGTTCAGCTTCTAGCGTCCAAGTTATGTTATCAGACATTGCCATGGAAACATCATGTACAACTGACAGCAATGGCTGTGTCAATTGTGCATAATTAAGAACCCCAGGCTCTGCAATTTGTTTCTTGGTCTGTAGCCTGGGTGTCGGCATGATGACTATCTTGCGCGACTCCAGAAGCTTTCTTGCCCTGCTGTGAAAGCGCATCACAAATATATAACTTCTCCCTGTACTCACTGCAGCTTCTCCAAGCTGACTGTTCTTAAAATGTTTGCAAGATGTTTTAACACTTGTAGTGACTATTCTCTACAATGCTCCTCAGAATCTGAGGCTATCAGAATGTCATCTACACATGTTAAAACTTAAGAATGTTTTTGCTATTGGCAATTGTGACATACAATCTGTAATAGCTTGTAAAAAGATCTTAATCTTGCAATAAACACCATTTGTCTAAATCCTATTTTCCTGACTGGAAAAATAGGAGTATTATAGCACGCATCAGGCTTTTTTAACCTGGTGTGGAAATTGCGGCTAATATTAATTTCAGATCAGCATTGGTGAGCTCAATGTCATCTGAATCTCCACCTAGTCACTAGTGGAGAGGTAGCTTGGATTATATGGAGATAATTAGCAGACCACAGCTTCTACCCCCACCGCTGCCTACTCTTGGGGGTCATAAAGCTAATCTTTGAGGCTTTTTGATCTCCTATCACAACCATAAAAGCTTACACTGGTTTCTTATCTCTTTTTAAGTTTACTTCTTCTGCGTGATGAAGAAATTACATTGTTACATTATTTCTGTAAAGTTACTATGGCATGTTTTGCATTACGTCTACTTATAAAATCAGAGTATTTTAGATGGAACCCAGACATTAATGCTTGTTGAAGTTGTCTTTGGTAAAGACCATTTGGATCCTGGTCCTCTAGTATACCAGTATGTGCTTTGAACACCTAATCTTTCCCTGTATTCAAAGACACCCTCTACATCCCACTGTTCACACTGATGGATTTTATTGTAATTTGGGGGAGGAACTAAGTTTTGTCTAGTTCGCAACACTATTCCCTGAATTCCCTGCCTTATAGCAGCTAAATCATGACGTAGTGTTGCTCCCCCCGCATTTCTCACAGTAAAATCAGCTCTGACCCTGTTCCAATCAGATTTAAAGTGGTTTCTGAACACTGAAACCATTTCATTCCCATTTAAATGGAATGAGGCTTGTAGCCCAGCAATCTCTGTTAGCCACAAGTCCACATTGACTATGAGAAGTCAGTTCTTTAACGGCTTCTAACATTTTTACATTAGTCCATGGTTTATAGACTAAAATAGTTAAGGCATCATCATCAGCAACACCCCTATGTGGATTAGCTACTTCCATCATGGGAAATGCATGCAAAGATGAATCTGAAAGAGATGGAGATTTTACAAAGCAGTCACAACTCCATCTCCTGAGAGGTGCTGCACACTATATTTACATAAAAGAGGTTTTAAATCTGGATAACCTTCTTTTGTAAAAGCTATCAAAGGTCCTGTATATGTGTCTCTGCTCTGACTCCTGAGTGTCATCCTCCCTGCTGGGGGAACAGCCCGCTGCAGTACCTCTCCTCCCCCCCTGCAACTCACTAACTGCTCCTCGCAGCTGTGGAAAAGGTAGTTGAAGTGGGGGAGGAACTAAGTTTAGGCACAAGAGGCACCCTGCAGGGCATTACAGTCTCATCCTCAGGCTTCAACAAAGCAGCATGGACATTACAGGAACTTTGATCAGCTTTCTTTGTTTGCTCACCCACAGCTCTTTTTTCGAGCATGGTCAGCCAAACTTTTGCTATCGTTAACTGTATTGTTTTCCTAAATGTACTTTTCTGTTTCATAACTACACTGACTTTTAATTTTTTCTACTAAGTTTTCACCTGATCTAACTTGTAGCTTCCCATTAAAATTATATTTCTTATACTATCCCAAAGCATATGCAACTTCAATATTCCTAAGAGTGCATATTTCTAATTTTTCCAGTATAAATTTAATCAGAGTATTCCTAAGAGTGTAGTGCATAGTTTCAGGAGCCTGCAGGTCACTTCCTACTTTAAGGTAAAAGATTACTAAATTTAATAACTATCTACCTGTTTAAGAGTGACCTTGTTTTAAAGAATTCAGACTCCAATATTAGTTAATCTAAGGTAATTTTCCTACCTTACAAACATAATATGCTACTGCAACATATATGCCTATTAAAGTGGACACCAAGATTATGACATTCTGAATTTTACAATGTAGTTTAACTTTAGTTTCATAAACTCACAATGCAGTTTTGACTTCAATTTTACTTTTTATTTATTTATTTCAGTTAACTATAATAAGTTTGATGGGGTCTATAAAGATCCCAAGCTTGAAGCACGTCTCACTTCAGTAACTTTACTGGACATCACAGGACCTAATACCACAGGACTCCAACTGTGAATCCCTGTTCTGGATTACTTTATTGTCACTGGAGCTGAGGGAGACAATGCTCTTAATTACCTACTTCGGCGTTCCTTTTGTCCTGTTTCCTGTTTCAGTGAGTTATAAACTCATCAATCCTCCACAGGAGACATGAGATCCTGCCATCAAAGACCTCTTAACACAAAAGGAATCACACAAAGCAAGGTCATTAAGACATGTAAACTCTAAATCCCTCAAAACTGAATTTCTAACAGTAAATAACTCATTTTATATATTATCATTCCTGATAATATATAACATTTATCACATCTGTGTTTAATTACTGACCAGCAGTATCATAAGGCATGATGTCACACCCATACACAGAAACTTTCCAAACACACAAAAGGTAAGAAGAAGAAGAAAAGGAGAGGGAAACCCTCCTTAACAACAAAGAAAACCAACATCACACACCTCGTCACTACAAGATGATGAACACACACATAAACACACATCCACATCCCAAAATGGATGCCTAACCAAAAGGCCACATGAGGTCTCATGTAAATGATCACACCTCCAAACAGACAGAAGCCTCACAGCTCTGAGTCATTCACAACCACATGGTTCATTCAGAACAACAAATAAGAATTTTCATGTACAAACACCACACTGCTCTTCCAAGAGACAATGAGAACAATCCCTTCCTCCACAGGTTAACCACAAACACACCAGAACAAACAAAGAACATACAAAGACTTGAGGAGGAGAAGGAGAAGCTCTCCTTTACACATCACACACACAAATTTAAGTCGACTTCGTCCATACAATAGCATGCTTTGTTTCACTGGCCATGTGGAGTTGCCATTTCCACCATAAAGAATATATTCACAGGTAGGCCCAGACAGTTTAAAAATCTCAGTGTTACATTGGAAATGTTTTAAATCCAGGTAACTTCTCTATAGCAAACCAACCACAGTCCCTATGTGTTTGTTGCTATCATAATCCTTAAAAGTTTAACTTATCCTGCTAAAACTATCACTTCACTAAATCATCATTATAATTAGGTATTAGAAAAGTGAGCGAAGTTGCATTTTTCAAGATCAACAATTCCTTCAGGTTTTAACAAAGCTACATGCAGATTACAAAAAGTATTTTACAACCTTTTGTTATCCTTTGTGTTGTCCAGGGCATCACCCTGAAAGTTAAAAACCCCCATTAAATTTCCTTTGTCCTGGCCAGACCACATGTCTCAGGACTAATAACCCATCTGCTCTTCACTGTGTAATTTCAACAAATAAAGTTACGTTATCGCTGTAAACCTTCTCTTTATATTGTCGAAAACACACAAATGAGCAGCTTCCACACACACAGTCATTCTCACATTCACACATACGCGTATCCTATCCTAACGGTACCAACATTATTCTCAGCTGGAACACACCACCGGTTTAATGCTTTTTCTCCGTAAGTTAAGCGACAACTTCTATTTAATTTCTGACAATAATAGACAGACCACCACCACTTGTTGTACAACCTTCAATTCATTGCTTATCGGCCAAGAGCAGCCCTTTATTTATACTTGTTTACTGACCAAGCGAAGCCGAAACCATAGACATTAATCAGCAACCCGTGCAGCCTCTACTTCTATTTAGCAGCAAAAATTAAAAATTTAAGCGGCAATTTATAAAATAGAGCAGCAAATGTCACTAGCTTTCAGACCTGAGCAGACCTCTACACCCCGAGAGCGGTAACTATCTGAGGAGCTTAACTCGTCCGTGAGTTTAATTAAATGTCTCTCTCACACGCGCGTTTTTTCCCGTTTTCCGTACCTGTGTTGTGAGTGTGCAATTCTTCCTCCGTTGTCCCGGTGATCGCAGCAAGGCGCAGATGAACGCTGGGGCCTGGACCGAATGAACGCCCCAGGGCTTTATTGTTACAGGAGTCCTATGACCCCTGCTGCCGGCAGATTCAACCAGCTGTTCTTCTGCGTCAAACGGCGTATCACCACGGACAAGATCCGGCTTCGAAGGACCAAAAAATGATCGGTTCAGAATCATTCAAAATTAACAAGTAATGAGGAATAAATGCACATACACAGCTTTCAGGTTTTCGCCGCTAGCGGGGAAGGGAACCATGCCTCCTTGAGCACCGAGACAGAAAAGTAAATTCTCCGCTCCTTACTCAAACAGGAAGTGGTCACTCTCTCCTTCGAGGATGTTCCCTTCACGCACGGTTTTTATTCAGAACTTTCAAAGTAAGGATCATATGACGTCTCATCAATGACCCCACACTAAATGCAGTTAAGTGCAGGTAATAAACATTTAGGATACACTCACATGGCTGCACACAAAGATATCACTTTTACAACCAGTTCCTTCCTGGCTCTTTCCCTTCTGGTGGTCTGGTTGATAAAAGAAACTCAGAAGGCTTTTATGTGTGCTCTGTGAGAACTCAACAATGAAGTATCACCCTCAGTGCCCTTCTCGAAGAAGGGTCACCATATCTCCTTATTTGAACGAGGAGAAACAACAGTATATAAAACAAAATAAAACATATACAAAGATATGATAAACTACAGTAAACACGTTAATATACCTAACAACACAAACGCAGACCTGACAAAACAAAAGGAAGCACAAACACACAGAGACCCAGACATGACACCTGGGCCCTGTTCCAGGAAGCAGGATTAGCTAAAAACTCCGGGTTTGTAACCCTGAGCTGGGGAACACTGCCGGGAAGAGAGCCAATGCCAACTCTGAGTCAGTTACCATGGTAACAGACTATGTGACCCTAACCTGGCAGGTTTTATCCAACAAACTCTGAGTGTCTCTCTGACTCCGCCCCTCCTGCTGCACCTGAACCACCTGTCTGACCCTCCCATTCATTTCCTCCCTCATAAAGTGGCTGTCAGAGCGTCAGAGGAGCGAATTCATCTGCAGACGTTTATGTTTCTACAAGCTCTGAAATCCCAGTTAGATGTTAGTTTGTTATTTTTGTGGTAACATGAAGCTTTTACAGTCATTCACTCACAGCCGCTGACAAACATCCATCAGTATCAGCGAACTGTTTTGGCTGGGAACTGGCATCTGGCTCCACAATGCCCTGACCCTCTCGTGCCCGTCTGCATGCCCCAGACCCGCCCCCCGGCCCTCCCTACCCTACCATTACTACTCAGCTTTAAATGTGCAAACATGCTTTGCTAAGGTGATTTTTTTGGACTCTGATACAATGCTCCAGACGAGCACAGTACCAGATGATTTTTTTTTTTGAACCTAACTTCCCCATGGTGTGTTTGTTTTCCTTTTTTGGGGGGGATTGACTGCTGGCGGTGCCATGCGGCAGCGGCTGCAGACACCCATCTCCCTTATGTTAGTCTTGTCTGTCCTTTTGGATGGTTGTCTGAACGAAATTTCATTATACTATGATGGAATGATGTTGTATAATTTGTTGTATGATGTTTAATTCTGTTGTATGTATAATGACAATAAAGTTCTATTCTATTCTATCAACAGGCTGTGAGGGCGGAGACAGCGATGATGTCACGGATTTATAATGAGGCAGCTGCAGCTGTCAGACTGTCAGTCAGCTCCTCTGAAACATTTACTGTAGTTACTGCAGCATCACTGTTACATCACACTGATCTGGATGAAGCTGCTGACACAGAACACACTGATCAGTGATCAATGATCCATCATTGGTCGTGTTGGAAAAGCTCACTGATGGAAAAATGTCTGATCCCGGAGATGATGGGAATGAAGATGAGGCTGAAACGATTTGAAGAAAACAGAACTAGCAGTATTTGGGGCTGAGGGGAGAGAGAGAGGGAGGAAAGAGGACATGCCTGTGAATGGTACTCCACACAGAATTGTCCATTTTACCATTAACACAAGTGTCTGTTAATGGTACAGAAAATATACCATAACTAAAGTGAATTTTCCATTTCAGAGTTGAAGGAAATGTCTGTAAATAAAATATAGGATATACTGTGAAGCTACTGAATTTTCCATTTATGGAAAAGTCCATGAACTTCCATAAAAAAATGGGTAATGTCCTCACAGAAAACTATGAGGACATTACTTTTTTTAATGGATTTTTACTTTTTTATAGTGCAGGTTCTTCCTGCTGTTTACTACATCTTCGAGGTAAACCACTTCACCAAAACAATTCATTAGAATAATTGAAGAGTTCAGATGCGAAAGCTGAAAGGCAGCCTCTGTCAAAATGAGAATGATATAATGATATACGCCAATCGAATAATTTGTGTCAGATCCCACTAAATATCATTTCTGCTTAGTCTGAATTATCAGTGTGTTGTCAAAAGCCTCTAAATGCTACTTACCTTTTGCCAGCAAAAGCCTCTATGTCCCTAGAACCAATCAGAGCACAAGAATGGATCCTGTGAATTCAGGCATGTTCAAATATGGCGGCACACTGAGGAGGCGGCTTTTGTTGGTGGTGCTGATTGTAAACACAGATGTAGGTGAGAGCAGCACTGAAAACACATTCAAACTTGACGATCTGCAAGGAGGAAAACTGGTAACAAGGTTCCTGCGGCAGGATCAGTGAGTTTGTGTGTGTGTGTGTGTGTGTGTGTGTGTGTGTGTGTTTGTGTGTGTATTTCTCAATAATAATAATAACCTGTAAAATGAAATGACTGAACTTTAACAGATGAGCCTGATTTTTTGAAAGTGTGCAGACATGCTTCCATTTTTGTCAATATTTCCTGAATTGCAGTGAGACTGTTACATTCATTCACTGCTCTGATAAATAATCAGCTGGGATTTATTTAAGTCCATAAAAGTTCAGTTTTAGGAGTGTGCATGTTTCCTGTAAAATGTCAGCAGACTCAGACTGATTTCAGATAACTGATTTATCTCATTCGTCCCATGTCTCCACCCTGCTGCAGTGAGATTATGTTCAGAGCCGTTTTAGGGGTCTGACTCCTGCTCAGTGTGCACACGGTGATGGCAAGTCTGTCCTGTTACTGCATGAACGCACTGACAGGACAGACCTGCTCAGACATCCCGAGGAGGTCCACTTTCACCAAGTCACGTCCGAACTGACACCAAGCCCATCGCCACCTTCTTCCTTGTGGATTGCTGCAGTGTTAAATTAGCCCCTGTCATTAGCTGGGTTACCAGGCAACGGGAGAGACGAGGCTCATCAGTGTAGCAGGCGGCATGAGTGAGAAGGTGGAGCCGAGCGATGAGGAGGAGGCTCTGTAATGACTGGGTGAGAAACAGGAGGGGAGGGGGGAGCTGTTGTAGATCTAAAGTGAAGACAGCTTTCTCTTCAATGTTTTCAGGAATTCAGGAGTTAAAATTTCAAAATAAGAGCAGAGTGACATCATTCATTTGTCCTCTCAGAAAGTTAAAAATGATAATAAATACAAATACCGAGATAAGTCACCAAATATATTTGGCCAGATTGTAACTTGCCTGAGTGACAGGTAGTCTTAAAGGTGGTGCTGTGAGTAGTGTTCAAATGCAGAAACCTCTTGGAGCTTTTGTTGAAGTGCATAAAATCCAAACATAACTATTCTGGACTTCTGTGGTTGTTTTATTCAACACTGTTTGATTGATGGTCCGGGCAGCCTGGGGGTTTCCTGTGATTTCTCTCCCTCTTCTCAGGTGGAGTTGTGAGCCTCTGTTTCCCAGGCTTCAGCAGTTCAGGATCTTCTTTCATTTAAAACCTCTGCTACGAAAACACCTCCCCTGCTAATCTATGTTACAAAAACACAGGTGGGTCTGCAGGACTTCACTTTTGGAGTTTTAACTTTGTTGGGGATTTTAATATTCACCTTTGTTGTCCTTAGAGGCCTTTTGAGTCTGAAAACTACAGAGTCCGACATTGTTTTTGCAAAGTCACACACCGATTCAATATTAATTTTAGTGACCTCCGATTGGCGTAACCGTGTGTCATTAATGCTGACGTGAATAACGATCTTACCAAATCTACGATTAGCCTTAGCCAGCAGTTTCAAATTTCCATGAATGTCGCCTGCTCTGGCTCTTGGAAGACATTTGACTATGGTCGCTGGTGTCGCTAGCTTCATGTTTCTCAAAACAGAGTCGCCAATAACCAGAGTTTGTTCCTCGGCAGGTGTGTCGCCGAGTGGAGAACAGGTTGGTGGTGTACCCGGGGCTTCTGTTTTGGACTACGCTTCCTCCTCACAGTCACCCAGCCAGCCTGCTTTCCCTGCTGCTCGGGATCTGCTGGAGGGGAGTTAACGGCGGCTAAGCTATCATGGTCCGCACCGACTACAGGGGCCTGGCTAGCTATAGGATTTTCCAGGGTGCGGAGCCGAGTCTCCAATTCAGAAAGCCTGGCCTCCAGAGCTACAAACAGACTACATTTATTACAAGTACCGTTACTGCTAAAGGAGGCCGAGGAGTAACTAAACATGTGACACTCAGAGAAGAAAAGTGTAGGAGGGACAGGAGAGGAAGCCATGCTGCTAGTGAGTCCGCTAAGAGCTAAGCTACTAGCTGCGCTAAGCTAGAAAATACCTAAACACAGTTTAAGTGAATAATGTGGATATGATTTACAGGTGATTCAGCAGAGAGTGTGCTTGGTATAAAGCATGTGAAGATTATACTATTAAATAAGTCATTATCTAAAGATCTGGAATTAAACTAGCTAAACAAAACACCACTGTAACAGGAAGTGAGACAATACAGCAGTGAGAGTGCCATCAAGTGAACAGCCCCTTCAGGCAGGTCAGTCTGATCTGTGATTACAGCAGCTTTTCCTATGATGGCGTTAGTGTCACAACATTTCCTGTTCCGCTTTGACTTTTATTCTTCATTCAGGCTCACTGTGACCCTTCTGTGTTTCTGTAGAAAACCCAGAACGCCTGTTATCATAGTGAGAGAAGACCATAACGTCATCAGGAAAGAGTTCAGTGATCAGGTGAGCAGCAGGCTCATTTTCTCATAGACGTTTATACGATCAGAGGAGCTGCCCCCTGCTGGACACTAGAGAGCATGGGCGTGGGACACCACTGCACTGGCTTCACTTTTCAGACCTGGAAGCTTTTATATGCTGAGTACAATGCCATCAACCCTCTAACCACCTAATGTGAACTTCACAGGTCTCTAAAATGGGAACATTAACTCAGCTGTGTGGTGGCAGAGTAGGACCCAAATACAGGACCTAGAGGACAGGGAATAAACTTAAACTCAGCTGCATTTGCTGGAAGTCACAGAGAAAAAAGTAGAAATAGGGCTGGACTGGAGCCAGAAATACACACCCTAAGAAGCAAGGAAACTGGAAAATCTGCAATAAACTGAGAGTCAGACAGAAAACATAAAAACAGAAACAGAAAGTAAGAAAACCTAAAGTGCAGGGTCACAAGCTCAGGATCATCACAACTTTATGAAAGGACTGAGGTCAAAGGACACCATTTATATTGGAGTGAGATGCAGCCAGCATCAAAAACATCACGTCACTCTCTGGCAAATCAACATGCTCTACACTTGAATTTAGTGATGATTCATGATGCTTCAAGAACGCCACCTTTCAGAAATGACTGTGTGGGCAGGACATATGTCTTCCATACATCTTCCACTATTAAACTCCCACCTCAGGGCAGATGGCAGCAGCTCTCCTTATTGTCGAATCATTTCTTTTGCAGCCACTGGTGCAAAGTGACATGTTGATTTTTTTGTTATCCTCCACTTCTGGTTATAAAGTTCACCTGGTTTTGAAATAAAGAGCGTGGGTGGAGAGTGTCTTCCTCCTCCTCTTCCTCAGTGTGAATTATTTGCCTGTTTTCTCCCAGACAGCAAATCTGAGCTGTGATCCACGATCGTTTCACAGCAGACCTCCTAATCCTCTTCCTCTGAGCTCGAACGCCAAACTGAAAGATTATTGGTGTATTTATCTTCAAAGTTATCAGCAGCACATCTAACAGGAGGACTGAAACCTCATTTTCACTCCAGCTCACAGGTACAGATTTGACCATTTCAAAGGAAAAACCAAAATTCACCTCAAAGTGAAATCAGACGGCTTTCTGGGGAATGACTGCTAACACAATAAGAGCTTGATTATTAAACCACATCCATCAGTCCTCCCAATAAAAACATGAAAGAAGCAGTAGCATGCAACCCTGCATCCACCACCTCCTTGCTTCATTTAAGGTAAGATAAAACTTTAATGATCCCAGAGCCGGGGCAGGAAGTGGAGTCTCTGCTGCTGTGTTGGCAGTCCAGGTGAGGTCCCCAGGAACGTGAAGGAGGCTGCTCTCGCTGTTGATGTAAGGTGGAGCATGGTCCCCTCTCTGCCTCCTGAAGTCAGTGACCATCGCTTTGGTTTTAGTGGTGTTCAGCTCCAGGTTGTTCTGATGCACCGCCCTACCAGCTCCCGTATTTCCTCCCTGTAGGCTGATTCATCACCCCCCGTGATCAGGCCGACCACCGTGGTGTCGTCGGCGAACTTGATGATGGTGTTCGACAGGTGGATGGGGGCACAGTCATACATGTAGAGGGCATGCAGGAGGGGGCTCAGCACACAGCCCTGGGGAGAGCTGGTGCTGAGTGTCAGGGTGGAGGAGCAGAGCTGACCCACCTCAACAACCTGTGGTCAGTTGGTCAGGAAGTTTTTGATCCAGGAACAGATGAAGGGGGGTAAGTTGAAGTCAGCCAACTTTTCCACCAGGATGTCAGGGCCGATGGTGTCGAACGCTGAGCTGTAGTTGACAAACAGCATCATGACGGAGGTTCCTGAGCGGTCCAAGTGTTCCAACGCTGTGTGGAGAGCAGTGGCGATGGCATCCTCTGTGGACCGGTTTGCCCCGTAGGCAAACTGGTGGGGGTTAAGGTTCTGGGGGAGGCAGCTTTGAGGTGCTGGTGGACAAGCCTTTCAAAACACTTCATGACTACAGACCTCAGCACCACCCAAGAAAAAAGAATGACAGCAGCAGTTAAGGATAGAATAAATAAAACCAAACAAAATAAAATAGAATAAAGCAAAATAAAATACAACTATCAATGAAAAAAAAACACTATATACATTTGCAGCAGGTAAATCCACAGTATGCATTATGGATGGAAGAATGTAAATAACTCTAAATGTATATGTACTGTATGGATAAAGTGATGGCAGTGGAGGTAAAGTGTCCAAGTGACTCATGACATCATGATGACATCATGATGACATCACGCACAGTCTAGCTGCTGTTGGGATCAACGAGCTGCCAAAGCGCTCCTTCCTGCAGCGAGGGTGTTTCAGTCTCTGACTGAAGGAGCTGCTCAGCTCACCCACGGTCTCATGCAGAGGGTGATGGGGGTGTCCATGATGGATGTCAGCTTTGCTAACATCCTCCTCTCACCCACCACCATCACACACTCCAGAGGACATCCCAGCACAGAGCTACCACTGAGTCATAGAAAGTCTTTAACAGAGTCCTGCAGACACGGAAGGACCTCAGTCTCCTCAGCAGGTGGAGTCGACTCTGGCCCTTCTTATACAGGACGTCTGTCGCAGCTTGTTGCTGAGGTGAGCACCCAGGTACTTGTAAGAGACCACTGTCTCCTTTCCTTACCCTGGATGTTCACCGGTGTTGTGGGGGCTGGCTTCCTCCTGAAGTCTATGACCATCTCCTTCATCTTACTGGCGTTGATTTGGAGATCGTTGGTCTCACAGCAGCTGACAAAGTCACAGATGAGTCTGTGATCAACAAGCAGCTCCTTTACAGTAACTCCAGGAACTAAACAAGACGTCTTTGTGTCTTATTTCCATCGTGGAGGTTTTAGTTTGTGTCTGTTAAAAGTTCAAATGCAGGACTGAAGATTTTCTGACCACCTGAGGACGTTTCCCGTGACACCTGAAGTTGAACAACAGCAAAGTAATGAGTGCAGATCAAGGCTGGACTTTCCCATCAGCTGCCAGAGTCCTCGCTGTCTGAAGTGGAGCCTCAGCTGCTCATAGAAAATAAAGATTTTCAGATGAGTTTGTTTTGGTCGTCTCCACCGAGTCTCCGTCACCTCCCCCCCCTGCTCATCGACGCTCTCACCATCTTTGCCTTCCTTCAGCTGCCGACTCGTTCTCTCGTTCATCTCTCCGTCCGTCCTTCTACTTTTTCTTTATTGCTTTTCATTTTGTCTCTATCCAAACTTTCTTTGCTGTGATTTGGTGTCTGCATCATAAAAATGTATCAACACATCTGTGTGAAGCTGAAAATTTAAATATTCAAAGTCCATTTCTCTGTCGCTCCCTCCTCTTTAACCACTGCCTGCTTCTCAGCAGGCACTAAATTACTGTGAAATTGAGTCTGAACATCAACAATCTGACACTGAGCCCAGCAGCTGTGTGTGTGTGTGTGTGTGTGTGTGTGTGTGTGTGTGTGTGTGTGAGAGAGACCTATTCCTACAGCACACAGACTGAAGATATTTGCAGCCTCTGGTTATAGAAGGTTATTTTTTTAATTTTTAATAAATGTCACCATCGTTCAGTTAAAGTGAACGAATGCAGACTCGTACTCATGTCCTGACGCGTCACATATACCGACTGTACCCTGATCAGCCTCAGCACACCTCTGCACTCATGGGGCGGCCCGTGGTATCAAAGACAGATTAGAAACACAGATTATCACAATGTGTGGCGTAGATGAGAGGACCCAAATACAGGACACAGGATATAAAATATTCTGACTTTCTAGAGATTGTCTCTACAGAAACAAATCAAGAACAGAGAAGACATGAAGGGTTTCAGAGGGCGGCACACAGAGACGCATGAAGACCTGACGAACACAGGGCTGCATATCAGCAGAGGGCTGATGAATCAAGAAGAAACAGGAGGGAGTAATATCCAGTGTGTTACAGTGGGCGGTTCAGCCAGTCCTAAAACTTCAGTCAGATCATAATGGTGGTTACCAAGCTGAGCTCTCTGTTTCAGGCTCTGAGCGCGCTCACAGATCCAGGAGGTCATGTGACTCTTTTTTCACACAAAGTGATCCCAGTGAGCTCCAATCAGAGACATTATCAGAGATGGTGATAAAAATCTAAGACTTAATAATCTGAGCGGTTAAAGCTGCAGAAGCTGAGTCTGAGTCGCTCTCAGTGCTGCTGCTGATTTCTCAGCTGACTCTGAGACTTTGAACATGAAGGCTTCCTGTCCCACAGCCTGATGGAGGAGGCGTGAGAATCAGAGCTCACAGTGAGATCAATGTGACTGATTGAACAGGTGTTCTTGGTGTGTGTCTGTGTTTGCCACAGAGACGCAACAGCAGGTCAGACTGAAGCACATTAACATTCACTCATTTCCTGCATCAGCGCATGAATCCATGTGCAGCTTCATTCAGAGGTTTCTGCTCACAGACACAGAGTCTGCATCACTCTGGGAACATCTGGGAACACGCTTCAGCTGATTTAAACTGAAGCTCTAAACATAGCGTGCTGCTGAGTTACCAGTTACCATGGTGATTTAGCAGGTAAACACACTTTTATGACACAGAAAACTTTAAGCTCGACAGAGCTCACAGATGCCAACATTCAGAGGAAAGAAGGAAAAACAGGAAAGAAAAACACAAAAAACTGAGACAAAGAACCAAAAACAGTAAACGAGATACAGATTAAAACAAGAAGTAAAACTGAACCCTAGCAGAGGTGGAGGGGCTGCAGGGGTCAAGTCACACTTTATTTCTGTGATTTTCATGTTATTAATTACAAATCTGTTGCTTGCTGAAGTTTGGCCTTTACTCAGTCAGGTTTACTAAAATAGCACACTTCCCACATCTTTTAAAACGTTGTTTTTCTGGTTGCCATGGTGACATCTTCCTGTTTTCTCTACAAAAATGTTTTTCTGACACAAAATAACCACTCGAACAAAAGGAAGGCTACACTTTGAAAGCACGTCACTTCTCAGTGCTGGATATCTACACTAATATGGACACTTGATGGAAATGAAAGTGATCGACCTGCAGAGGCTGAAAATGCTGCAACAGGCTGGAACATTTAGCTGAAATTTTATTGCAGCAACTCTAAACGGTGCTCAGTAGTTTGTGTGGCCCCCACGTGCTTGTATGTATGTCTGACAATGAGATGGTGTCCTGGAGGATCTCCTCTCAGATCTGGACCAGAGCATCACTGAGCTCCTGGACAGTCTGAGGTGCAGCCTGGCAGCGTCGGACGGACTGAAGCATGTCTGATAGGTGTTCTATGGGATTTAGGTCAGGTGAGCGTGGGGGCCAGTCAGTGGTATCAATTCCTTCATCCTTCATTCATGCACCTCAAAGACCAAGGAGCTGGTCATTGACTTCAGGAAGTCCAGACCAAGGTCACGACCAGTTCAAATTGAGGGAGTTGAGGTAGAGACTGTAGATGCCTACAAGTACCTTGGACTGTGGCTGGACAGCAAGCTGGACTGGACAAGCAACACAGAACATCTGTACAGGAAGGGCCAGAGCAGGCTGTACTTCTTGAGAAGGCTGCGGCCTTTTAACATCTGCAGGAAACTCCTGGAGATGTTTTATCAGACTGTTAGAGCGAGTGTCCTGTTTTACACCGTGGTGTGCTGGGGGGGGGGGGGGCGGCACAACCAGGAAGGACACATCCAGGCTAAACAAACTGATCAGGCGGGCCGGCTCTGTAGTCGGCACGAAGCTGGACTCTCTGGTGACGGTGGCAGAGAAGAGGACTGTGGACAAACTACTGGACATTATGGATGATGATCACCCTCCGCACACGGTCATCAGCAACCAGAGGAGCCTGTGCAGGGACAGACTGCTGCTTCACAAATGTAGGACCAACAGACTGAACTCCTCTGTTGACAGGCAGTTACTCCAGCTCTCCTGGAGTAACTGTCTGTCTCCTGGAGTCTCCTCCATGCTCTGAGACTGTGCTGGGAGACACAGCAAACCTTCTGCCAGTGGCATGTGTTGATGTGCCATCCTGGAGGAGTCGAACTACCTGTGCAGCCTCTGTAGGGTCCAGGTATGGCCTAATGCTACCAGCACTGAAGCTGACCCTAGCCACATGCAGAACTAGTGAAAATCAGTCAGAAAAGATGAGGAGGGAAAAATGTGAGTGTCCTCCACCTGTAAAACCATTCCTGTTTGGGGGTGTCTCATTGTTGCCCCTCTAGTTCACATCAGTATCACAGAAGTTTAACTGACTTGATGCTGAACTCTGATTACAGTGCTCTGTCTTTTGAGCTGTGCATATTTCCTGATGAAATGCATGATTTACAAACTGGATGTTAACTTGAGACAGAAAACAATTTGTGTAGATGAACATGAAGAAACAGATTTGTTTTCATGGGCTACTTTGAGACCAGGCTGTAGTAATGAATATATAAAGTATTCCTCCTGCCAGTTTCAGGGCTGTCCCTCTACATATCTTATCTCAGGAGTGCCATCCAAAACTAATGTAAGGTCATTTAAGGTGATCCTTTTCTCTCTGACATCACTGCCTTTACTGTGGATTACGTCCCTCCTCCTGAAGTCCTCCTCTTGATCCCTCACCTCCGAGAAACTTCCAGAGACCATAAAGGTCCTGATGAGGTCGAGATGAGAGCCAGCCGTGATGAATCTCCCTCCTGGGGCTTGTGCTGGGCCACAGTCACAGCTTCAGCCTCACCCCAGTGACTAAAACACACAGCAAGATAAAAATGAGCAGCTGAAGCCTGAAAAACCACCATCTGATTGCAGGATGAGCACAAAACCTGCAGCAGAAGATAAAAGAAGCTGCAGCAGAGGTCATTCAAGACTCCTGTCCAGGAAACGTCCAAGTGCTACCGCTATTTGGATTTAACAGAACTGAAAGCTTAGCAATAACAGAGAGACTCCCGGAGAGATGCTCAGATTCAGCTCTGTGTTAATAAAAGGCACCAGAGAAGAAAAAGAGTACAGCTGGAGTTAAACTGCACATCTTTCTAATTCCACGTGAGAAGGTCTGGATGTTGGAACAGGAAATACAATCTGTACAAGTGGTGGGGGGCACAGCAAACCCCGCCCCCAACAGATGTTTTAGCTGCCCTGAACACCAACACTGAATCACAGAGAAAATACACAGGTCCTGCTCTACATGCCTATAATTTTCCAAGGTTTAAGAAGTCAAATATTTTTCATTTTATGGTCATTTTCATATTTTGTAAAAGCTTTATCTCTGATAATGAGAGCATGTGTGATGGGTGGGGTGGGCGAAAACAGAGGAACTGAGTGATGGGACTGATGGAGTCACACGCTGTGTTATATATTCATGTGTCCGGATCATATCCCGATCAAATGTTCCGTGTCCATGGACAACAGCCAGATGCTTCTTACAGCAGCACATGACGTGTCTCTGTTCAGCTCTAATATGGACAAAAATATGCCTTAAATGGAGTTTCCCATGTTAAACTAGCTGCAAATCCAGAATCTGGATTGGATCCAGATGGCGCTCAGCTTGGATCTAGTTCTTGGGTTTCCACAGCTGTGTAGTGAACATCGGACGAATTCGACAGGTTTGGAGGAAGATATAATTTTTTAAAATTTTGTGGAGTCTGGGGTATAATGGTCATTATTGACTACCTTTGATTTGACTTTTCCTGGTTTGTCATCATTATTTCAGCACAACCTCACATGAGTGACTGTACAGTTATTGTTTCATTTTGACTGCATTAACACACTGGACCTCAAATCACACAGAAAACATAAAATCTGATTAGAAAAAAATTCATTTTACTGTGAAAACTACTAATGTGTTAAACAATTTTTACATCTTAAAATACAAATATAAGCTGGAATTTTCAAAAACTATTGAACAAATTTGTCAAACAATAAAGTTATAAACAACAATTTGCACAACACAAAATGTCACTCCAAAAAAAACAGTTCCCGTCCACACAGACAGGGGGCGGCATCACAGGCCCAGCACTTCCAGGTGCGTCCCTCCTCCTGTTGTACACCTGGAGACAGCATTTACATCTGAGGCTGACTTTGGTGGCTTTTTGGCAGCATCTGCCTGTCCATGACTACACAACACTAAACACACTAACTACACACTTCAGACACACTAAAACCTGTCAAATCTGTCATATTTCAAGACTCGCTACAAATATCGCTGTCTGCCTGTCGCTCTCACAGCTGTCACCTGTTGCTCAGCAACCAAATGTCACATGTTGGCATATAATTTCTTGCTTGGTTGATGAAAGGGGATGTTTTCTGCTAGTGAAATCCAATTTTCACCATTCTCCTGCACAAAATGCACACGAGGACAATATACAGGAAAAAGCATGGCGTAAATTATTGATCATAACATCCCACAACATCCTCCTCTATAGATTACCTTCTGCTGGCATCACCCACATCCCCTTTGACTGGGTGTGCTCCTGTCTCACAGGCTGCACTAAGTTCATACAGCTCAAGTCATTCAGATCCCACCCCTCCCCCGTTGCCCCTGGTGTGCCCCTTCTCTTCATCACTGACCTCCGTCCCCTTGGCAATATCTCTTGCAAATTCAGCATCCATTTCCACTGCTTTGCTGATGACACCCAGCTATACTTATCCATCAAACCTAACTCTTTGCTCCCACCCACCTCCCTCACCATCTGCTTATCTGAAATCAAATCCTGGTTCACCTCAAATTTTCTTAAATTTAACAGCGATAAAATGGAGTTCTTCCTCATTGGAACAAAAGCCACCTTATCCAAAGTCAACAGTTTCTCCCTCAGAATTGACAGCTCCTCAGGCGTCATCCTGGACAGCACTTTATCTTTTCACTCTCATATCAATAAAATGACCCAGTCTGCATGTTTCCATCTACGAAACATAAATTGTCTCCAACCCTCCCTCATCCTCCTCTCTCCATCCTTGTTCATAGTCTTGCTACCTCCCGTATTGATTACTGTAACTCGGCCTCCCTCTCAAATCCCTCCAGAGGCTTCAGATGGTTCAAAATTCAGCCGCTCGCTTTATCACCAGAACCCCTCATTTCACCACATCTCCCCAGTCCTACAGCAGCTCCACTGGCTTCCAGCCAAATCCAGAATTCAGTTCAAAATCCTCCTGAAGGATTCAAGGCCTTCACAACCTCGCCCCTCCTTCTCGATCCCATCTTTTTTACATCACCTCCTCCTCCCGAACCCTCCGTTCTTCCTCTTCCATCCACCTCACTGTACCGTCCACCCGCCTCAGCACCACGGGGAACAGTGCTTTCCCCGGCTCTGCTCCATAGATGTGCGTGCCTAAATGCCGCACTGAGTGCTGAAGCGTACGTCAACGTTGCCGCCATATTGGATGTGGCAAAATGGGCAAACATACATGACAGAGATGCCTCGCTCCTGTGCTTCGTGGAGTTGTTTGAACCATTTTACAGTTGAAAACCGGATCACATGGGATTACCTTTCAAGACTGAAGAACTGTTTTTTTTATCGTATTTGGTCATTCTAACGTTTTGAAAACAGAATTTGCAGACGTTGATACTGTGAAGTCCCGCGCACGGTGAAACCAGCCTCCAAACAATGTCAAAGTCAGGCTCTACTTAACCAAATTACCCTGAACTAACTACTCAGATTGTTGTTAAGTGCTTGGCTAATGTTGATACTATATAGGTGTTCCCAAAGATAAAGGGCTGTGAAAGCAGGGGATGCAGCTCTCAGAAGGTTTGTGCTGCAGTGAGCATTTCAGCTCTGAGGACTTTAACAGAGCAGCTCAGTCAGGATCAGAGATGGAGCTCTTCACTCAGTCTGGTTTCCCCACTCAGCTTCAAAGGGCAGCTTTATCGCTAGGCTGCAAACATTATATAAGTCAGTGCCACACTGCTGAAAATATTATTTACTTTCTGAATGTGAAGGCGGTGAATCTTGTGTTACATTGTCAGATAATGTCAATATTTCACCCATAAATTTAGGCTGTGGCTACCTGGCTCAAAGAAGGCTCCAGAGACCCCGTCAGGCGACTGTTCCCAGCTCATCCAGCTAACCAAACTCCTGCCTTTGCACAGTGTACTAAGTGCATACTATACTTCATACAGCTGTGGGCATCATGCCCCTGGTTATATTCAAACCCTGAAATTGGATTATTTATAATAAAACAAGGATGTACAATTTTAGTTTACAGTTTCACAGCTAAAGTAAAATGAAGTAGCTCACTGCCAGCAGCAGTCTTTGATTTTTTTGTCTCAAAGATTATTACCACTTAAATCGATGATCGAGGAAAAAAATGATATATAATCTTTTTTATTTGAGTCAACCTACAGACGTTCCATCTACATGTTAGGATCTGGTTATTGTAGACCTTTATCATCATTGTAACCACCTTACCAACATCAGTATATGTAAGCACACACATGTAAACATATAAACATTAGAAAAATATGTTGGTGGTGGATCATTTAACATTTATAATTATCAGTTTCCCAAAATATATCAGAGAATGTGTGAATGAGGCTTAACATAAAGAACTTTGTAGAGAAGTACTTCATGAAGTTCAGTCCATTCACTTCTATCACATTTAATATGGCGGACACGCTGACGTATCGCAGCAACGGGCCGACCCGCTCAGTGCGGCGTCTACGCATGTACGTCTTCACTCTGCTCCCCAACTCTGGAACTCTCTCCCACCATCCACAGGATCGACTCACTTCCTGCCTTCAAATCACGACTCAGCACTCACCTGTTCAGGATCGCCTACTCGCTTTAGTCCCTTTGGCCCTTTCATTTCTTATCCTGTGCTTTTGTATTTTCTCTGTGGCTCGTTTTGTTCTTACAAAGTTCTGCAAAGTGTCCTTGGGTGTCTTGAAAGGCGCTTACAAATAAAAATCTATTATTGATGGATGTAATAATACATTTCCTGCTTTTTATGTTAGGGCACACATACGAACATGGACACGCTGTTGCGGCTTCTTTCCCTCATTGTTAACTATGTTTCATGACAAAGACACACACACGCAGCAGAGCTACTGTATTACCATCCAGGCTGGACGATTTTCACCTGCACACAGATTTTAATTACTCCGCCCGCCTGCTCTCACTGCCAGGACTGCTGGCGTCTCTGTACTGTGGCCTGAGATTAATCCGGCGCCCTGATAAATGGGTGATCTCACAGCCGCTGCTGCTTTCCTGCTCTCGGTGGTCCATATTTCAACATGAGGGGAAAAGCTTAAAAAGAGTTTACGGGTGACATTTCTGTGTCGTGCTCTGATTAAAAGCACATTTTGTGTTGGTTATTCAGAGGGAGCAGTTTGTCTTCCCGTGACTGATTCCAGACTCACAGAAGGAATAATTACAAACTGGAGACTGTGGGAATATCGTGACTCCGATCTGTGTCCAGGTCATGCACCAGAAATCACCAGATTCACTTCCTGGTTGGGAGTTTGGTTCACTTCCTGTTGGGTTTGAGCACCAACACTGCTCAGTTTGGTCTGGGAAAAGATCAGACCTATGTCCATCTACAGCATCGACCGCAGACATTCAAAACTGATGGTAAAGTGTACTTAGTCCAGTGTCTGTGCTGAGCTGCAGTTCGATGCTTCTGAAGTCACAGTTTGAACATGAACACAAGCAGAGATGAGGCTGAAAGTTGGTGTGATCTGAGCTGAAGGAGAAACGGCAGGCTCACGCAGCAAACGTGTTTCCAGCCTTGAAGAAATGTAAAAACTTCTCTGAAGTGGTTCTTCAGTAAAAAGGTTTGTTTGTTCTCCTCACACTGAAGGAGAACGTGTGATCTCAGCAGACTCCATGATCTTGTTCAGATAGCCCACTCAGGCTCTCTGAGGTAAACTTCTCTTCACAGTCATAAATCCATCACAGCTGCTGCTACATGTGTATCACAGAGGAGACCAGCGAGCGCACAGCAGCAGCCTGCATAAGAGAAACAAAGAGCATCAGGATGATTTAACCAAACTGTTGGATGATCCTTGGTTATATTTACCCCACCGTGCTGTTGTTCATCCACCATGTTGAGGACCTGTGACTGACAGCCCGAGGTCTCTGTGGGTTACTGGACTCTTCCTCTGTAGCCAGCATGAAACAACCTTCATTGTCTCCTCTGACATTTTGCCTCCTCACATCGCTGCTGTACAGGAGCAATCAAATTGACCCGCACCAACTTTGCTGCTTTGTATTGATTATTGCAGCACTTTGCAGGAGGTATTCCTTCAGAGTCATGCTGCCTTTATAAATGTCACTGAAAGCAAATGCCATGCTGCTTTAATTGTCTGCCACAGACATCCAGAATGTGGTGAGGAGGTGGAAGGAGGACCCGAACACAGGACGCAAGCTTTTACACAGGAAGAGCATAAAGAGACAACCCGACAAAGAGAAAGATGAGACTATAAACACAACGAGACACACGAGGGCACAATTAAAGCCCTGGTCATAATCAGCATCATGAAGCAGAGACAATCACTGAGTCGTCTGCATATTTAATTATGTATCTGATACAGGCGCTGATACGCATTCATATACAGAACAAATAGAAGTGGAGAGGACATCCCCCTGAGGGGAACCAGTAGAAGATAAACACATCTGATAAGAGACTGCAGATGCATCTGCAGAGTCTGCAAAACACGGTGGAGGCTCTGTGATGGTTTGGAGCCAGTGGTGTTGGAGAGCTTGTCAAAATTGATGGAATTACGAATGCAGAAAAGTACCATCAGATTTTGATCCTTCAGGCAGTATAATCTGGAAAGCAGCTTCATTTTTCAGCGTCCCAAACACACTGCCAATCCAGCAAACCATCCCTGGATATAAATACAAACAGGTGAACCCTAACAGTCATGGATCGGCCTCCCCAGAGCCCGGACCTCAGCATCACTGAAGCAGTGACAGAACTTTATTGACTTTTCATCCACTCTTTATTGAATTCAACCACATATTTTGGCTAAGAAATTGCAGTGTTTTTATGGTATTGACTCTGGCCTCATATGTTGGTCGATAGACTTTTTAACTGCACGTTCTCAGAGGGCACAACGGGGTTCTTTCCGATGTCCTTGTTTCTTCTACTGGGTCTCCTCAGGGCTGCGCTCTTTCACCCCTCTTATTTATTTTATATACTAACGATTGTTGCAGCCAGTATCCACGGTGACATGTTTTAAAATCTGCTGATGACTCTGTGATCCTGTCCCTCCTCAGCAGTGATGACCCAGATCACGGGCCTGTGGTCAGGGATGTCACTGACTGTGTGAGTCCTCCTCTTTAAAGATAAATGTTTCCAAAGGAGATGGTCATTGATTTTAGAAAGCACAGTGCAGTCACCGTGCCTGTGGTCATTTCTGGAGAAAATGTCGAGGTCGTAAACCAGTATAAACAACTCCTGGAGCGACTCCTGACAATAAGGCGACCGTTGAAGCCCACGCAGATTTACTCTGTAAAAAGGCCCATCAGAGGATGCACTTTTATCAGAAGCTCTGAGGTTTTAATATATGGAAATGTTATACTCTTGTTTCATCGAGTCTGCTCTTACATTTAATTTTATCTGCCAGTTTGGATTTTTAAATGTTAAGAACAGGAATAAGCTGCGACAGGATAAGCGAGTGATAAGAGAATGGATGGATGGATGGATGGATGGATGGAGTTGTAAAGGTGTGTAGAAGAATTGCTGGCACAGCTTTAAGCAACCTCATTGACTTCAGTGAAAAAGGCCAGCCTGACCCTGGCAGACCCAGACCACCCACTGCACCAGCAGTTTAAGTTGCTTCCCTCTGGATGCAGATCCGGGGTGCTAAGATGCAGAGCAAATAGACTGAGAGAATCTTTTGTGCCTGCAGCAATTAGGTTTTTAAATGACTTGTTGTGATTCTGTGCATTTTTATGTATGTTTTATGGTATAAATTTACATTTTTTTATCTGTATTGTACTACTGACTGTGGAAATAATTGCCCCCTTGGGAATAATAAAGATCTTTGAATTGAATTGAATTTGAATTGGATTGAACAGGACCAAAGGGAGAAAGATCCAAAGAAGAGCTTTGAATGTCCTTCAGGAAGCCTGGAGAACTGTTCCTGCAGACTGCTGAAAGAAACTACAGGAAGCTGCCTCAGAGTTCAGAGCTGAAGAAGAAAGGAGGTCACACCAAACACGGATTCTGAAGCAAACTCTGTTTTTGCCTTTTTTGCTGAATTTCCATTGGACATTTCAATAAATCACTGCACCTATTTTCCTGCAAAACAAAGAAATGAGGAGTGACTCAAGACCTTTGCACAGTATTGTATGATTGACAGATTATTTTCCAATGGTCCTCTCCTGCTTCCTGCTCCTTTGTGACTCTAATAAAACCAAATTATCTAAAATGAACTTAATGGTTTCTTCGATCAAACCTGAAACCAGTGACTGAGACCACAAACTCATCAGGAAAGAGTTCCACTGAGCAGGAGGCTCACTTTCTCACAGACTTCCACACAATCAGACTTCAGAAGAGTCTCCCCCTGCTGGATATATGAAACAATGCAGGCTTTAGGGTACTTGGATCAGATCACATCCATCTGAACATAGAGAGAGTGGAGTTCAGGTTCAGATCTCTCCGATTTTTTTTCTCCTCTTCAAGTTTGGAAAGTCTGATTTCAAATGTTGTATTCGACTGCATGTTGGTGGAGTATAATTTAGAAAATGGTCACATAGAGGACAAAAAAATAAATCATTGAGTAAACAAAGCAGCTCTTCCTGTTCTCAAGTCCTTGGTTTGATTTTCTGCAGGAGTTTCAGACTCTTAAAGGACTAATGGGCCAATTTCAAATACAATACAAGACAATGCTGAGACAGAGAAATGGTGTTTCTCTGAAAGTGAACTGGTCATTATTGTGGTCACTGCAGGCTGCCGTGTACTGCAGAAAAAGAAACCAGTTGGTGTTTGCTGTGTGATGGATGATCTGTCAGGAACTCTCTGAACATGCTCGACACATTATAGAGGAAGCTTGAAGGTTTTACTTCACTCCAGAAAGAAACAAGAAGAAACCCAAACCAGCTGAGACAAACAGGCAACCGTCTTCTGTAGAAAGGAAAGTTTCCCTCACAGACAGACGAGTTTTCTAAAAGAAAAGACAGAATTTTTTGTTATGGTTCCAAAAGAGCGAGAGGAGCCACATGTAGACAAAACTGATAAATGAGCCTTTAAGGGCCAATCCCACATTAAATAAACAACTTAAAAAAGCAGCAGCCAAAGGGCTGGGAAAAACTAAACAGGAAAGAGCACGAGGAGGACAAACAGCTGACAGATGAGACTGAATTCTCTAAATACTGAGGGAGGAGTTTCAGTGCTTCCTGCATTACCTCCTTCAGCAGAGGAGAAACTGGAGCTACCTTTATGAATTCTGATTATGGTGTGGGGGTGTTTTTCAGGTGTTGGGCTCGGCCCCTTAGTTCCAGTGGAAGGAACTCTGAATGCTTCAGCATACCAAGACATTTGGGACTATTTGATGCTCCCAACTCTGGGGGAACAGTTTGGGGATGGCCCCTTCCTGTTCCAACATGACTGCACACCAGTGCACAAACCAGCTCCATAAAGACATGGATGAGCCAGTTTGGGGTGGAAGAACTTGACTGGCCTGCACAGAGTCCTGACCTCAGCCTGATAGAACACCTTTGGGATGGATTAGAGCGGAGACTGTGAGCCAGGCCTTCTCTCCAACATCAGTGTCTGACCTCACAGATGTGCTTCTGGAAGAAAGATCAGAAATTCCCATAAACACTCCTAAACCTGTGGAAAGACTTCCCAGAAGAGCTGAAGCTGTTATAGCTGCAAAGGGTGGGCCCACATCATATTGAACCCTCTGGATTAAAGATGGATGTTACTCAGGTTCATGTGTGTGTGAAGGCAGACAAGTGGATACTTCAAGTAAATGCTTGAAGTGCTACGCTATGGAGCCACTCCGCAGTTAAGAAATGGAGGTCAGCTTATCAGAAAAGTTTTACAATACAAAAAAATAGTTTAACCATGAATTAAAAGAAGTTGGCGATGAAGACCAAAGGCCCGAACAGCAGAGGTTCGCTCACCTTTAATTCAATTCAATTCAATTCAATTTTATTTATATAGCGCCAAATCACAACAAACAATCGCCTCAAGGCGCTTTGTATTGTGGGTAAAGACCCTACAATAACACAGAGAAAACCCAACAGTCAAAACGACCCCCTATGAGCAAGCACTTGGCGACGGTGGGAAGGAAAAACTCCCTTTTAAGAGGAAGAAACCTCCAGCAGAACCAGGCTCAGGGAGGGGCAGTCATCTGCTGCGACCGGTTGGGGCTGAGGGGAGAGAGACAGGACAAAAGACATGCTGTGGAAGAGAGGCAGAGATTAATAATAATGATTAAATACAGAGTGAAGTATAAACAAGTAAATAAGGTGAATGAGAAGAAACAGTGCATTATGGGACCCCCCCTCAGCAGCCTAGGCCTATAGCAGCATAACTAAGGGAGGGTTCAGGGTCATCTGATCCAGCCCTAACTATAAGCTTGATCATAAAGGAAAGTTTTAAGCCTAATCTTGAAGACCTGAATCTTGGGGCCTGAAAGCTGAAGGCTCTGCCTCCCATTCTACTCTGAAGTATCCTAGGAACCACAAGTAAGCCAGCAGTCTGAGAACGAAGTGCTCTATTGGGGTGATACGGTACTATGAGGTCTTTGAGATAAGATGGGGCCTGATTAGATGGCCTGTTTTACCTGTGAGGTGGGAACAGCCATCAGGTTCCCACCTGCGTGGCAGGAGGAGAGACAAAGAAACACCAGAAAAGATCTCAGCAGAAATCAGAACAAGCAGCAATAAAGCAGTTTGACTCAAATAAAAGCAGCATTAGTATATCTATCATCACCTTAATGTGGAAAAAACTTCAAACCAAGTGGAGGAGAAAAACATTAAATATACAAAACTGAGAATCTGAGGTGAAGACAAATCAGCACGAAAAGGAACAAAAATCCTCCTCAGCAGAAACTCTTTGACCTCTGCAGGACTCACCGGGTCACATGATTCACACGGGGCTCAGTAATGACATCAGAGAGAGAGAGAGAGAGAGAGACGAGAGAGAGAGAGAGAGAGAGAGAGAGAGAGAGAGAGAAAGAGAGAGAGAGAGAGAGAGTGAGTCCGGAGCGCAGCGCGCGTCCTTTACAGGAAAGACCGGAGGACGGAGAGACTTCACCGGGTACACGGAGGGTGCGCACCGGCCCGAAGATCAGTTCGAGCGGTTATTGGCTGATTGATGCGTTCGTTTGTTTTAAGAGAAGATCGTTAATGAAGTCGGTCGGTCAGGGAGGAGGTCTGCTAAGATGTAAGAGAATCTCTTTATTTTACATATTTTATAACTTTAATAATTCCAGATGAAATCGTTTGATTTTACTGCGCGCTGCTTTCCTCCAAATGAAACGTTCTTAGACGCAAGTTAGAAAACACGGACGTTTGGGTCTGAGGCTGTACACCTGCTGTTAGCGCAGTTATCGTGTTTAAACTGTGTGGATCATTAATTTCTCTCTCTGTTGTCCAGGTTTCGTGATGCGCCGTTCGTGCGTAAAACCGCGGCGGCACCTCCGGAGCGCGCGGAGAGGATCCGCCGCTGCCTCGAGCCTTTAATCACCAACATCGTAAACCCAAGTCTGCGCCATCAGTGGAGGAGCAGAGGGTGAGGATAAACGCATCGTCGGCATGTGGGAGGTGATTTGATGGACGCAGGAGAGAAACTGAGGAGATGAAGTGATTTTAGTTCAGACCGAGGAACAGTTTCATCTCTTTAAATTTACACCTGAGAAAATCCAGCGGACAGGATTTAATCCTGTGGAAGGTGAGTCTGGAGGGAAAGCTGCACCTTCTCTCTGGATTGATAGAGTTTAAAACCAAACCTGAGGATCTGCTCCCACCTTTCTAGGATTTCTGAGAGTTTTGCTCTGAGTTCTGGTCATGCAGCCATTTTAACTGCTCAGGAAACAAAAGGGGAAAAGAAGCCAACCCTTCAAAATCGCAGAGAGATTTATGAGCAAGCAGCCTCTGTTAAACATGGAGAACGTCTCAGTCCAGGGTGGACCGCTGCCGCTCTGTAACGATTCTGTGGACTCCTACTCAGTGACAGGAAACCGCTCTGAGCTGAACTGCACCCCTCCCTCAGAGTTCTACTTCTACGCTGACCTTTACGTCATCCTGCCCATCATCTACTCTGTGATCTGCGCCGTGGGGCTGACAGGAAACACGGCCGTCATCTATGTGATCCTCAAAGCACCCAAAATGAAAACGGTCACCAACATGTTCATCTTGAACTTGGCCATCGCCGACGACCTGTTCACTCTGGTGCTGCCCATCAGCATCGCCGAGCACCTGCTCAACTACTGGCACTTTGGGGAGGTCCTCTGTAAGGTTATCCTCAGCATTGACCACTACAACATCTTCTCCAGCATCTACTTCTTGACTGTGATGAGTATTGATCGCTACCTAGTCGTCCTGGCAACGGTGAGGTCCAAGCGCATGCCTTACCGCACCTACCGAGCGGCCAAGATCATCTCCCTGTGTGTGTGGATCCTCGTCATCCTCATCGTCATGCCCTTCACTGTGTTTGCCGGCGTCTACGTGAACCCGACTGACGGCAGGAAGAGCTGCGTGCTCAGCTTCCCGAGCCCCGAGAGCCTGTGGTTCAAAACCAGCCGCATCTACACGCTCATCCTCGGCTTCGCCATCCCCGTCTCCACCATCTGCATCTTGTACACCATGATGCTGTACAGGCTGAGGAACATGCGGCTCAACAGCAATGCCAAAGCCCTGGACAAGGCCAAGAAGAAAGTCACCATCATGGTCTTCATCGTCTTGGCCGTGTGCCTGTTCTGCTGGACACCGTTCCACCTCAGCACCATCGTAGCGCTGACCACGGACCTGAGGACCACGCCGCTGCTCATTGGGATCTCCTACTTCATCACCAGCCTGAGCTACGCCAACTCCTGCCTCAACCCATTCCTCTACGCCTTCCTGGATGACAGCTTCAGGAAGGCCTTCAAGAAGATGTTGGAGTGCAGACCGGCCTGAACGTTGGGTGACCATCGCAGAGCAGAAACAGAGGAACGGGAGTCTGGGAGAGATGAGGATGGACTGTGAGGGCAGGTGGACCTCTGCTGCAGGGCTTTGGTAAAGCTGCACTGGGTGAGATAAACTGTAGGCTCAGTATGAAATCACAGAGACACAGAGTTACGTCCTGCATCACAAACAGCTAAATTAAACCCACATCTTTAAAATTGTAAATAATCAGTGGTCAGATGCTGCTGTATGATCTAAACTGGTCTTCAGAGGGGAGCTGTTTGGACCACTAATCCGACACGTTACACAATATTTATTACACAAACGCACTGTTTCACTAACAGTCAGCTGTGCATGTGAGGCTCAGCGTGGCCCACACTGTGGGCATTTCCACACCCACACAGACAGCTGACTGACACCAAACCCACACGTTTGTCTGGATGTGATGCAAATTCAAAAATACAAAGAACACCGAGCAAGCAAAATACACAGAAACAAAGTGAAGAAGGAAAAACGTCACCTTCTCAAACTGGCTCAGTTTAACCGCCCTGGATGCCGTTTATCTTAGTCGCCCTCAGAGAATATGCAGCAGCACAAATATGTGAGCATCAAATACATTTTTTAATCCTATAATCAGAAATCAGGGAGTTATTCACAGACTCTTAATGATACACAGATCAGCCACCCTGTAAAAGGCGTACACACAAACACACACACACACACACACACACACACACACACACACACACACACACACACACACACACACACACAGCCTGGTCGATGTGTAAGGAACCAAAGCTGTGCTCATCATGCTGTGAGCATCAGACGCTTTTATGAATGTGTAAAAAAAAAAAAAAAGTCCAATTATGAGGCAGCGAGCCTGTCTTTCACTGAACTTTGACCCCTCTGAGGCGGTGCTCAGCCCTCTGAGAGCACACAGACATCTCCAGGAGCTGCTGTCAGGAGGAGGCAGGCTGACGGGCTCACTGTAACAGTGAATTATCTATGCTGAGTGTAAACACTGAATCTGGATCACCTGAGGTCTGTTTTTGAGGTTCAGCTCCATGAAGAGGATTTCTCCCTTCAGACTGAGTGCAGGAGCCGGCAGCCTCAGGTCGACTTTGCTGCTTCTGTGAGTGTATGTCGCCCCCTGTGGACCACAGGATAGCAGTGCCTGAAAATGCAGCCACACGCACGCACACACGCACACACGTGCACAGAGCTGCCTGCAGTTTCGGCAGGCAAGCGGCTGCAGCGTGACTGTGTGGAGAAAAGTGATGTTTTAGATCTCATCCCAGTGCGTGGCTCTGTGCGACTAACAGTACTACAAAGACACGTTTAAGTTCTAAGAAGTTATGGAGGTTAAAGCTCCACATTCAGACTTCAGGTTTGTGCATATTTTGTGTAATTTTATGCTAACATTCATGTTGATTTTGTGTCTTTGGATGTAACCTGTGAGTACTCCAGAGCTTCTGCTGTGAGGCTTCCTGTTCCCAGCAGAAGCTGAGCCCTTCCATCAGAACCATGATAGGAAATATTAACCCCGCAGACTTTACATGCTCCTTCTGCAGCTCCATAACTGGACGAGCTTGAGAGCGCCCCCGTGGAACATGAAATGCAAACAGTGGGAGCTCAGGAGTACATTAGATTTTCTCTGAACCCCCTCCAATTCACAACATCCACCCACGGGTGTAAGTTTAAGCAGGACTCAGAGAGGACGAGGAGGACGGGCCTGATTCCCTGCACAGATGTGGAGTTGTGACTTTTCCGTCATGTGTCCTGCTTTAGTTTTTCTCTCTGCTTTGATGCTGACGGTGAAACATGTGGTGCAGTGTGTCAGTGTGACGCTGCATTCATCCGGTGTTAGCTGCAGCGTATCTTTGCTTTCTTAAACATGATGATCAGAGCTTCATGTGACTGCACGCTGTGAATATTCTTACTGTACAGATGATTGTAAAGTCATATCCATGTCAAATCTTATGTGCTCTCGCTTAGAAATCATTTCTCATGTAAACAAAGAACCTGCTTCATTGTATTTTTGATATTTTAGACTCAGAGTTGTTCATTAAATCTAATAAATGTGCAGATAATGAATCCTGAGAGGAGCCGTCATACCTGTGCATCACCTGTTTGTTTCAGGGCTTTCAGGGCAGAGCTGCTTCACAAACACCTGCAGTCAGCCTGAAGCTCAGGGAAGAACATCAGGATGTTCCCAGTCACGTTCTTCCTTTCTGTTAACTTTCCTCATGTGAGCGGGAAGATGCAAAAACATGCTGATGTTCTGCTTCCTCCCACAGTCCAAAACTACACACCTCCATGTTTCTATTTGCACTCTAAAAGTTTTTAGTGAACCTGCTTTTAGTTTTTAGTGTTAGTGGAACTACAAGAAACTCACTGCTGGTTAAACCGGCTGCAGTGACACACACACACACACACACACTGATAGAAATATAACCCAAAGCATCATTATCAGTCAGTATTTCAAAGACATATCGATTAGTCGGGTCTGAATGTAAAGTTGATTGTGTAGAGAGCGCAGCTTCAACACGCCGGTGACGTCATCCGCTGAGAGTCTTCAGTTCATTAAATACTAAACTTTCAGAGTGACATGTTTGTACTTTTCATAGCAAAGGTTTATGTTATTATTTTGCTGGTGGTTTGACTGTAAATGACACCTTAGCACTGAATAAAATAGTGCTGACCTGCTCTGTGAGCTGATTGGCCCACTCGCTGTGACCCGACAAGGACCAATCAAACACGGACAGGATGGTGTCATCTTCAGGTGAAGCACCGGGTCACCTGCCTCCAACAGGCTCCACAGTCCTGGTTAATAACAGGCTAACAGGTGGAGTCTCCCGTTAACGTCTCTCACATAAACTAACGGAGGACTTATCAGCGAGCGAGCGTCACCGTGACGTCATATTCTGTACGCTGCACGTGAAAACTGAAACCTTTTAGCTCAGTTTGCTGCGAGCTGTTCAAGAATAAAAGTGAGCAAATACTGACTTTCAGGCTCATTAGAGCTCTACACATTTATATCCGGTATGTATCCCATATGTGTGTTTGCATGTTTCCATCTCTGCACATTTTTCCCAACAAAATACAAAGAAATGAAGAGTTACAAGACTTTTCTGCAGTACTGGAGCAACATGCTGGTCGGACCTCTGCACTGTTAACAGGACCAGTGTGTGTGTCTGTCTGTGTGTGTCACGGGGTTCTCCCAAATGAAACTCCTCCCAAAGAATGATGGCGTAGTTGGAATGTTCTCAAGGTGGGATTTATTCAGCCGGCCTCCCAAAGTGCACAACGAAAACTATTTACAACAATACAAAAGGTGCAAACAAAAGAAACTAAAGTATTCTACATGCAAAGATAAGGCGACTGATGTCTCAGTCTAAGTGCCAAAAAGACCACGTGTTACCTTCACTGTAACATCAGAGACTGACCATTCAAGTTACAGCAGTCCTGCTTTAAACCTGCGGCCCCGCCCACTAGACATCAGGATTACACATTTCAGACATTTCTTCCAACTAGACAACATGTCTTCACACTTATTATGCCAAAGAATTAACCAATAAATTAAACATATTTCCACAAATATTTACCTGTAACATAAACAGGCTAGTTATGGGAAGGAAAGGAAAAACAAACAAACAAAATAATGTTTACGTGACCCCAAATGTGCGCGCAAACCTACTATTTAACCACCGGAACTCTGAGCCTCGTCTTGCTCTTCCGACTGGCCGATCGGAGACAACCGGCAGACTGCGCACACTACTTCACTGTCACGTGTACAAAAGGCCGCTCGGTGTAGGCTTCTGTCAGGTGCAATGTGGATGTCCCTACTCTCATAATTCACCAGCAACCCACCGCAATGATAACGGCGAGCTTGGCTTAGTAACAGGGACATGTGTGGATGCTGGTGCATGGGTGCGCATCCATGTCCGCGGCGCTCCGTCACAGTCTGCGTGTCTGCGTGTGTACCAGGTGAACAGACTTATGGTCTGTGATAATACATTTCTGTCGCTAGAGGGCAGCATCAGCCTTTAGCTTTTCTGTGTGTGTGTGTGTGTGCGCGCGCGCGCACGTGTGACGAGCTCAGGTACTTTGGTATGAAAGCCTCTGCAGGTGGCAGTAAGAATCCACACAGATTAAATCAGTGTGTTTTCATATTTCTTTAAACATCTGAATTTTCTGCAGAAATAACATTAATTCGTGGAGTTCTTCCTGCTGATTGAGCCACTTTCCTAAAGTAAACCTGTTATTTTATTGGTGTTGTGGTAACTATAGAATACAGAATTAAACAAATGCTTGTGTGTTTTGTGTAAAGCAGCTGATTCACTTTAGCGAGCCAAAGGTCACAGAGTCTCTTGCGTTAAAAACTCAGAGATCAAACAGGACAGCCTGCTGATGTGAGCGTGCATCCACAGTCCCCCCTTCATGTACTCTGTGCAGTGCTCAAAAAATTCAAGGAACACTTGGAAAACACATCAGAGCTGTGTCCTAGTTCAGGGGCTGCATCCTCCAAAGGACCTGAGCTACGTGGGTCCCACAAAGGCCAGAAGTGAGAAGCTGTGAAACTGGATCTTCGGCACCCACCCTTACTTAGCGAAGCTCCTGTCACCTAGCAACCATGGCAGTGTGAAGCACAGCTGTGGAAAAAGGAGCCTAAACTTTCACGGGGGGGGGGGGGTCAGCTTTAAGAAAATAACCCACTGCACAAGACACAAGACACTACCAAAATAAGACAGGAAGTGGACACAAAGACCTAGACTAAGACAAGAACGTGACATGCATTAAACAACACACACAAAAACAGAACCATGGCAACATCAGTGCTTCAGTCTTCTCTTTTATCCTTTGTCTCACTCACAAACTGCACCATAAACATTCCTCCTTGCTGAGGCTCCTGTGGGGGTGTCTGTGAAGGGTTCCATCCACTAATATGGAGATATCATTTCCCACCCAACAGGGTGACCCACATCTTTTTGGCCATTACTCCTCAGCCCCTCTAGTGGAAGTCTGGTGACCTTCATGGAGGGCTTTCTTCTGCCCTGGATTGATTCTCCAGAGATGCTCCTGGGTGGTGGGATCACAGCTGCTGAGCCCTCCTCCAAACATGATCACTCTGCATGACCACTGATTAGTCTCTCTTGTATCATTTCACATTGGACCTTTTTCAATGTCAAACTGAGCAGGACCCCCGTCACCTGGGGGGAAGTCCACCTCTTCAGAGTACATCCTTCCAGGATTTGCCTCTGGTGGAAGCCTTTGTCGCTGCGAGTTGTTGACCAAAGCCTCTCGTGGTGCCTTGTGAGGAAGCGATGAGTGGTCAGCTGGGCAGGCTACTCTGTACGTCCTCCTTGAAGTGCGCTGTTCCCTCCACCTGCTTCTGGGAGTTTGGAGGGTTTGGCAACTTCACGTCCTGGGTTTGTTGCCTTCTGCTGGTGATCAGGCTGGTTGGTTACACACCTCCTCTCCTGGGACATGGCAACAAAAACAGTGGCTTTTTCCATTTCTGTAGATCTTCATGAACCTGACAACACAACTGTGGATGAATTTGCCATTTCAGAACACCACAGGCTGACTTCAGAGTCCAAAGTAGAATCATACTGAAAGTAAATTTAGTGCAGGAAGTTTTATACTTGACAGGACAGACTGCATTTAAACAGGAAGACGCCAGCGCAGACTTGGAGACTTCAGGTACTTCCCTACATTCACCTCCACGGAAGGCCAGGACAGGTTAGCTCAAACTCACAGCAGAACAATAATTCACCTTAAAAGAAAGACACATCTGCTGCTCTCCAACTGCTTCAGAAAGCTACAGAATGAATTCCTCCCCTTCTTTCTTCTATCGTTCAGTGTCAGAGAAGACGTAAGGACAGCGTGACAGCAACTTTCCAACCATGCACTTACTCTAATTTTCCAGTGAAAAGTTGGTTTTCCTGAGAATCCTGCAGTCATGGCTACGGTTCAGGTATATGGGGCAAAGACGGTCACAGATGTTCTAGCACATTGGGATTTGCAGAGCAATTTGAGCAACCTTCATGGTCAAGTGGGATATGAAATTAATTACATCTCTTCAGCCACAGAACGAGGAGCTTGATTAGAGTGTAGGCAGAGGTTTCTTCACACCCGTCCTGACAGAAAAAGGAAAGTTTCACCTGTTAAACTTGACAACTTGCAGCCGATGGTAGGAACAGCATTAGCATTAGTCTGCTGCTGGGTATGGCTGTCTGCTGGAGGAATTAGTCTCAAAAATGATATGCCAGCCCAAACTTTGCTTGTTGCCTACTTATCAAACATAGTGTCAACCATCACACAAATAAAAAGGTTGAACCTCCTCTTTATTTACCTGTTGCCATGGTGAATCCATTGTTGACTCAGGGTGAACATACTCAGAGCTGATCTCGCTCTGATCGGCCTTTCTGGAGCAGGAAACTCAGAGTTTGCTGAGCCTGCTTCCTGGAGTAGGCCCTGTGGGGCCCAGCACAGACCTCGTTACCTGCTGAGGGCTCCTCCCTCGGGTCTGTGCCTGGAGGATCTGACTCATGAGCTAGATGACGGGGCCCTGTGGAGGAGCTACATTATAGAGTTTGTCAGAGTGCGACACCTACGTACACAACAAGGTTAAGTGCAAAGGCATAAGACTCTGAGGTAATCACCCATGAGTCACTGAAAGGCTGAAAGACCACACACACACACACACACACACACACACACACACATTGGCTGTGTCTGATACCATCAAAAATAATAATTAATTAATAAATTAGATTTCAGGTACTGTGTAACAGATCGGGGTTAGGGTTAGCAGGGTGCTGCCTGATATACAGCACCACTTTATAGATATTAGATCAAGGGGCTGATGGAGGCCACAGCACATGCTCAGTGGGTCAAGTTACTGAAAATCTACCCAGAGTCACTTCACACAACACTGACTGACAGCCTTTAAATAACAAACTTCTCCAAATCAGAAACATTAACTTTATGAATGCATGACAGAGTCTGTGTGATGATGTCCTGCTTATTACTTCAATTCAATTCAATTCAATTCAATTCAATTTTATTTGTATAGCACCAAATCACAACAAACAGCCGCCTCAAGGCGCTTTGTATCATGGGTAAAGACCCTAAAATATCACAGAGAAAACCCAACAGTCAAAACGACCCCCTATGAGCAAGCACTTGGCGACGGTGGGAAGGAAAAACTCCCTTTTAACAGGAAGAAACCTCCAGCAGAACCAGGCTCAGGGAGGGGCAGTCATCTGCTGTAACTGGTTGGGGCTGAGGGGAGAGAGACAGGACAAAAGACATGCTGTGGAAGAGAGCCAGAGATTAATAATAATGATTAAATACAGAGTGAAGTATAAACAAGTAAATAAAGGTGAATGAGAAGAAACAGTGCATTATGGGAACCCCCTCAGCAGCCTAGGCCTATAGCAGCATAACTATAAGCTTGATCATAAAGGAAAGTTTTAAGCCTAATCTTAAAAATAGAGAGGGTGTCTGTCTCCACCGATGGGTGGAGAGAGGCCATGTTTTGGGTTGTTTTGGTCTGTTAGCAGGATAACTTGGAAAATCATGAACGGATTTTGATTAAACTTTCTGGAGTTGTTGATGATGGTACAAGGAAGAGTTGATTGCATTTTGGTGGTGATCTGGATTGCCATTGAGATAGGGACAATAGACAGTATTCAGATTTGCGGCTAACCTTGGGAGGAAAAGTCAGAATTAGGGAGCATCACGACCATCGGTTCTCTCATATAGTCCAATCCAAGGAGGATTTTGGATCGAATGATCCAGAATGCTAAAATGATTACACCATCAGAGATGCACCATAACAGCTGGATGTTCCCTCTCCTCTTTAGTCTGGAGTACACAGTGTCCATGTTAGGATCTGTCTGACCTCAGAACAGTTTCCACTTTGCTTCAGTCCATTTTAAATGAGCTTTGGCTCAGATGGTGCTGTTCCTGGATCGCGTTCACAGACAAGTCCTGATTTTCCTGCAGTGCTGCCTGAAGATCACAGGTTCACAGCCTCGGCCCTGCACACACACATTTCTCCAGATTCTCTGAGTCTTCTGATGATGATGATGATGAGAAACTCTGCGTCTCTAAGAAGCTCTTTTCATACCCAATCATGTCATGACCAGCTGTCCATCAATATGATCAGCTGCAAAATGTTCCTCCAGCTGTTTCTCTTCAGCATCACTTAGTTTCCAGACTTTTGTTGACCCGTCCCAACTTTTAGAGACGTGCTGCTGCCATCAAATTCAAAATGAGCTCATAGTTTTCTTAAAATGACACATTTTCTCTGTTCAAATGTTTGATATGTTTACTCTGTTCTATTGTGAATAAAATATGGGCTTTCAGTGCATTCTGTTTTTATTTACCTTTTTGCATTCTTCTGGTCTGTACCCAAAACTTTGAACCATGAGTGGAGGTTCACTCGTGGACTGAGCAGCAAAACTTCAATCCAAGCTGCAGGCACATTACTGACGCTGCCCATCAAATGATCATAAATCCCACTGGAAATGAACTGGATCATGGCACTAGATTTTAACCAGTACTTTTTATAAAGCTATGTTTTTCTTAAATAAAAATGGTGGGGATATTATGGATTTTGAGTCAGGTCATAAGAAGCAGTTTGGTATCCAAATATTTTAAAGATTAGGAGAATTGAGATTGAACAGTCTGAGTCTCCATTTCCAGTTTCATCATAATAAACAGGAGTGGAGGCCAGTTGTTCCCTCCAGTCTCTGCTGTGTCTGATTGTGTGGCAGACCAATAAAAACACTGAGCAATGCAGAGATTGAACCAATGATATCAGGAAAATGACTCTGGAGCCATAATGGCATCCATCTGTCTGAGGCCCACTTTCCACCAGGCTGGGCCTTTATCATGACTGACTTTCAAACCTCATTTGACCAAAGAGTGACTTTTCAAAGCACTTTGACAGTAAATAATAATTGAGCCATTAAAAAGCAAACTAAAAGGCTGTGTGTTTATCTGTGTAGGCCTGATGGACAGATATTCAGGGCTTCCTGACAGCTTTAAAGCTCTGAGGAGGCCCTCCAGTGTTGAAATGATTTTTAGTGTCATATTGGCATCATTTAAATGCCTCCAAAGAGCTGACACACAAAGGCAGTCTAAGTGGGCGGGTGAGCAGAATAATAGTCCTACTAATGTTGATAACCCGACTTTATTACTTATCCATGGATCCACGGAGGCAGCATGGAAACCCGACATACACAGGCGACATTTTCATGAAGACTTCAGGTAAACTTATGAGAACACTGCTTAGGCTCATCTTGACCGCAGGATTTATTCAGCAAGCTCCACAAAGTCTCTCAGCAGCAGCAGCTGAGTCAGGCCATATCTGACTCTCCAGGCAGATACTTTTGGGCCTAATCTGGGCAAAATTTGGCACTTAGAGCTAAGGTTGGGCGCTGGTGGTGTTCTGGGGCCCAAATAAGGTGCAGCTATAGCTGATTTGAAGCCACAAACACAAACAGTTAGTCAAGACCAAATGTGACCCATAGTGATGAGCACTGCAAAACAGAAGCACATTCATTACATTGTGTCATAGGGGGGTTGAAACTGAGATGGTGAACTCAAATACAGATCCCAACCAAGACAGAAATAATCTTGCTTAAACATTTATTTCTTTATAAAAGGAGCTCAGGGGTTCCAGTTCAAAGGTATGGATTAATCAAAACTGCAGGTCCAGGTGGATCACTGAGAAGGGAGAAGAGGAAAGTCTTAGTCTCATAAATGTCCATACAAAGGACCCTCCATCCTTGAGAGACAACAGAGACCTTACTTGGTTCAGAGAGACTGATTCCGAGGGGGGGAATAGGGAAGAAAAGAGGTCCCGATTAATTGCCAAGTCTTAGAGCTTGAAGAATGTGCCACGGAGGGTGAGCAGGCAGTCCTCTTCTTTGCAACAGGTGGAAGGATGCAGACTAAGAGGACAAAAAGCAAAACGTTAGCACACACATACAGACTGCATTGGAGGCATGCAGAGCTGAACCTCATTACCACTCTAAGGAGGCAGGTAATCTGGCACAGACTGGATGGTGGTCCTGAAATACCACAGCTGATGAGGCTTGATGTAACACAGGTGCACAGCTGGTGGAAGACTCCAGGCTCCACCTAGAAGGGTGGGGATCCAATTCAACCTCCTGATCCCAGGTGACAGGGAAGCCAGCAACCAACAGACCATGACACACTGGTTCAGCTTCATCTCAGCTCCCTGAAGTGTCAGCTGTCCGGTTACTCCTGCTGCCTCTCTGAAGTGTAGGAGGTTACTGTCAGTGGTACTCGGGTAAAAACTGCTTCAAGCCATGGCTACATGAAGTACACTATACTGCCAAAAGTATCCACTCACCCATTCAAATGAGGTGTTCCAAGCATGCTCACAGCCACAGGTGTAGAAACCAATGCAGACTGTTTCTACAAACATGGGCCGCTCTCAGGAGCGTGGTACCGTGATAGGATGCTAGCAATTTTATCTATATAGCTCCAAATCTCAACAGTCACGTCAAAGTGCTTTTTATTGTAAGGCATACATCAACACCATCAATCAAAACTACTGGAATCTGAATTAGCTTCTTTCAGATAAACTCAACTCAACTCAATTTTATTTATAAAGCACTTTAAAATCAATGCCATTGGCCACAGTGCTGTACACAAGTAAGAGCAACAGGTTTAAAATACATATATAAAAAACTAAAACCACAGTTAAAACAATAAACAATAAGAACCAACATCTCAGACTGAGCTAAAAGCCAAAGAGAAGAAATGTGTTTTAAGAGAGGACTTAAAAGCAGAGGGTGAGTCAGCCTGCCTGATGTGCAAAGGGAGATCATTCCAGTTCTGGGGCAGCGACTGAAAAAGCACGGTCACCTCTCATCTTCCTCTTTGTCTTTGGGATGACCAACAGTGACAGATCAGCTGACCTGAGTGAGCGTGAAGGGACGTATAGGTGGAGAAGGTCAGACAGATACGGTGGGGCAACGCCATGAAGACATTTAAAAACAAATAAAAGAATTTTGAACTCAATCCTGAAATGAACTGGGAGCCAGTGAAGTGAGGCTAAAATTGGTGTAATCTGTTCACATTTTTTGACACCAACTAAAAGTCGAGCAGCAGCATTCGGTACCATCTGTAGTCGGCTTCAGCCCCACATCAAGTGCATTGCAATAGTCTAAGCAAACAGCATAGATTAAAATCTCAAAGTGGTGCCGTGAAAAAAATCGCTTCACCTTGGTCAGTTGTCTTAACTGATTAAAGCTGGACTTGACTACTGACTTAATTTGAGCATCAAGTTTAAGATCACTGTCCAGTTTTACACCCAGGTTTGTTGCTGTCAGTGACTCACAGGACCCAGATCTACATCCATTTTGGAGGTGTCACTAGGGTGAACTGAGAGGCTGCATTACGGCCCAGTGTGAATCATGCAGATCTGCTCTGGTGGAGTGCTACAATAAAAAGATGGAGCTGGAAATATCTCTGAACTGCAGTTTTCTGTTACAGCCCTAGTTGGATTTCAGCCTTTTAAAATAAAACATGCTGCCATTAATCACTTTAAAAACCATAAATGAACCTGAAATGGACGAGTGACTGAGATGGGCCTTTATGAACCAGCAGCAGCTTTGTGTACTCTATATTCCATGGAGGTCCACTCTGTATCAGCCTCACAGCAGCAGGATGCTGACTCTGTGGGCCGGAAATGTTTTCATAGCCACTCTGAGACAGTACAGTGGAGGATCTGAAAGGCTGCCAGCTGTGACTTTATGACAAGACAACGACACGCCTTTTGGACTCCTCTGTATATGTGAAATGCACCACCATGTTAGCACTGCGCTCAGTCAGCAGAGACTCATCCTAAAATTTCCTGTGGACATGTTACACTCATCTTCTCTATCACGATTACAGCCTGCAGCACTGATCAAAGCTTCACAGAGCAATTCGATGATGAGCCAAAGCAACCTGCTAAAGCAACATAACATTTCTCAAGGCAAAGAAATGGGATATTCTTCACTGGTCTGTTCTCAGCCCAACAGAACAGCTTTTCAGTTATTATGAGTGACCCTGAACCCTTATAGTGACCCTGAACCCTCCCTTATTTATGCTGATATAGGCCTAGGCTGCTGAGGGGGGTCCCATAATGCACTGTTTCTTCTCATTCACCTTTATTTACTTGTTTATACTTCACTCTGTATTTAATCATTAATTATTAATCTCTGGCTCTCTTCCACAGCATGTCTTTTGTCCTGTCTCTCTCCACTCAGCTCCAACCGGTCGCAGCAGATGACTGCCCCTCCCTGAGCCTGGTTCTGCTGGAGGTTTCTTCCTGTTAAAAGGGAGTTTTTAATTCCCACCGTCGCCAAGTGCTTGCTCATAGGGGGTTGTTTTGACTGTTGGGTTTTCTCTGTGTTATTGGAGGGTCTTTACCCACAATACAAAGTGCCTTGAGGCGACTGTTTGTCGTGATTTGGCGCTTTATAAATAAAACTGAATTGAATTGAACTATGAAACAAAGACAGAGGATGAGGAGGGCAAACACATTTTTAAATTATATTAATACGTCTGAGTTTGAGCTTCTGTTCGAGTGTTTGACGTGTGGATTCCTGTTTTTATGTCATTATGTTACAGTCACATCGATTCCTTGTGACATTTCTGAGTTTGTGTTTTCTGCTGTTTTGGTTCGAGCAGTAATCACAGTAACTGTCTGCTCAGTGTTTCTCTGCGTGTTTATGTCTTCACGCCTTTAGTTTGAGTATTTGTGTCTGCTGTGGTTTCTTCCTATTTTACTTTGCTTGTTTTCTCCTGTGTTCCTCTCCCTCTGGTTCCTCATCAGCGATCAGTCGTCTGTGTATCTGCAGCCCTTTGTTTCCTTTGCCCATTTTGGACTTACGATCATCTATTAAAAGCTTGTTTTTGGAAACCTCTGCCTCCCGTGTTCTGCTCTTTGGGTCCTTCACACAGCAGCTTGTGATGTTTGTGTGCTCTGTATGTATTAAAAAGCTTTGGTGGGTTATTGTATCTGCTTTCAGTCTGTGTGCGTGTTTGCCAGCACAGATCAAACACAGGAAACATCACATGACCAGCCGCTGTTTGAGAACCATGACGGAAACTCCAGCCTGACGGCAGCAGATAATTACTGCAGGACAATTACATCGACATCATTTCCAGGCAGGTGGAGGGGGTCAGCGTGAGGAGGAAGAGGGTTATTTTATCACCCTCATCAGCATACAGACAGAAAGGCAGATACCTACAGTGGTTCGTGCCCGTTTCTCAAACTAAACACATCTCATTTTGATTAATATTACAGTGTTGTTTTGTTTGCGGTCGTGTGGTTTGATTCAGTCATCGAACACTTTATTGGCTCGTGTGGAAGAGAATGAAATAACCTTAACTTTAGAGAAGAGATAACTGAGAGGCAGAGGGATGGATGACATGAACAGAAACATAACTCAGCGCATGATGATCTGAATTATTTTTCTTCAGTTCAACACTTTGGTGTAGAAATGAAAATCCTGGCAGGGGGAACCTGAAGTTTGGTCCCTACATGAAGAATCCTAATTAGGGTCTTCATCCGAGTGCAGTCTCAGAAATGAGATGAAAGGAAAGAGACAGACAAAGAGCTGCAGCTGAGGAAAAAGCCCGCTGACCTTTATCCAAATGACATTTATGGTACCTGCTGATTATGTTTCTGTGTGGGCATTCAATAATGGACCCAAATCATCACCGGTGCAGCAGCTGCTGGCCTTCGTATGATGAGGCTTTTCATTCCTCTGCAGCAAATATTTACTGCAGAGGGTCAAACTAAACAGGACCTGAGAATAAGGTGACCAGAAGGGAACATCAGGGAGTCTTGGTGGGTTAGTTAGTGATACCAAAGTGATGCATCCTCCATAACTGCTCCGACCCAGTAAAAAGCTGATGAAAAGATGACTTTTCAATGTGTGAAAGACGCTGAGATTTGGGATACATTCCAGTTTTGCTTAGGAAGGTTCCACACTGAGTGAAGTGACCCAGAAGTATGTGTGCGGTGGTCATTAAAAAAACCTGTTTGAATTCTCCAAATGCTCAGGAAAGGAGCTTCAGTGCTTCTTTCATTACCCTCTTCGCAGAGGAGACACTAGAGAAAACGCCGTCCCATAATTCATAGCAACAGACTAACCGATCATTCATGAAAACGCTCAATAAAACTAACGACATGGTGCACATCATGTAAATGTTATAATTACGTTTTCCATTTCATTCGATTACCTGCTGAAACACCACACTGCTGGAAGGACACCTAACACCTGTCCAGGTGTTGCTTTGCACGAACATACCCAGTCAAAGTCAAAAAATAATCTTTATACTGAAATTCATTTTTAAAACATGTAACACTATGGAACGATGTCTGCACGCTCACTCGAGTCACTGGTTTATCAAAGGGTCTGAAATAAGTGAGCCCATCAGTCATCATTTTGCTCCTTGGTACAATAATTGCGAGTGTCCATCAAAGTACAACATATTAACTGTAAAACCATATCGGCTCGCTCTTCATGAATTACAGTATAGCAGATTTTCTTGAACTGGTGCTCTGTGCCGTCATTTCTGACCCAGTTGAAACAGCTGAACATGAATCCAGTTTTAGTGTCTGACCAACCTCAAACCTTCTAAAACAATCATTTCCATAGTAAAATGCCAGTTAATGCTGGTGTGGTTTCAGTAAAGTTTTGGTAAGTTTGTGAAAATTTTCACCAACTTTTAAGAAAATGATGTTTTGGATTAAAGGGTCAGTTTTGAATACATCTTGGATAGTGAATCATTAGGTGGTGTTTGGGGATTTGTTATCAGGGAACAGGACTTTGAAGATCACAAACCAGATGTTTTAAGCAGAATATGGTGGCATCAGGAGAACACTGTCACAACCACATCAGCAAAGATAAGTGGGGTAAATGCAGAGAATTCTCACAGACTGAATGGCATTTAAGCCCGAGTGCTTTTCAGACCACTTCATTTATTATGTTTTATGAAAGCATAATTAAAACTCTGCCACTTTAGCCACTTTTTTATGAAGCACTGAAAAACAAATTATAAATCATATCAAGCACATAATGCTCAGTGCTGTGAAAAGACTCTAATGTATTGAGCACACAAGACTTTTTAGCAGCACAAACAGCAGGCAGAGCAGGTTCTTCACTTAGTGACTGACGGCGTTCAGTGTGAACCGCTGTGGAGCACAGAGCAGTCCACGATTCCCCTCAATGGAAACACACTGAACTTCTTCCTGTGTTGCTCTGAAAGACTCGACAAACCCTAACAAGCTATTCAAAGCCAGATTATCTCCTTTCACTGGAATTACAGATGCGAACAATGGCTCTCCAATACGTGCATTTGCATTGCCTTTGTCTCTAATGTTTTTAAAGAGGCTTTAATATTTCATCAAAACCATATTTCTTTGAATCTTCTGTGTAAATAGAGCTGCAAGATGCACATTCATTGATACAGAGTTTAATACTGGTGGGAGGTTTTTAAAGTAAAATAAACACTCCCAGGTTTGTGGGCACCCTTCTTGGAACCTAATGGCTGTTTAAAAGTCTAAGTAAAATCTGTAGAGCGTATGCTCTTGCAAAAATCCCTCTTTTATTTTCATCTTGTTTGAAAATGGACTTTAGTGTGGCTAAAATGAGTGCGTGTGTTCTCACCTGTCAGAGGAATCTGACTGTGGACACCTGTACTGCTAGCACCTACCTGCCAGTCTCCCAGCAAGGACAAATTCTTTGTGCTCAACTATTTCAAATTTTACATCATAATATTTTTGCCTGTTTCCGTGTTAAATGTAGGAAAATGGTTCTCTAACTGATTTAAGGTATACTCTGTTTTATTATAAATTTCTGACTTCTTGGTTTCAGGAGAAAATGTTTGGAAAACTGCTTCTCGTGCTTCACTTTGAGCATTGTTTGGCCTGCTTATAGAGACCACGGGCTTCTAAGTCTGCAATAATTGAGCCACAAATTCCAGCAATGGCTTTCTGCATAACAGTGGAGACTCACAACAATGATGGCTCATCACTGAAAATCCAGCCACCACTTCCTGGTGAGTATTGACCTGCTCATCACTGCAAAGTGTATGCACAGTGTTTAGGTGCTTTCTTAGGCCATTGTACATGCAAAAGAAGAAGCCCACTCCTGCTGTCCACATTTCAAATGCAGGTTTTTGGCTTCATGCTTGAAGATACTTTTGCTTCTGTGGAACATGAGCGTGGATGACAGGCAGAGCACATTCAGACATGACAGCCCGACAACATTCAAACCTGAAAACAGCATCCGGAGACGTGTGCTGTTCAGTGGGCTGCACTGAGAACCAGACTCTTATCTCAGCAGCTTTTTTAAGCTTGCTGTGGTCCACCAAGGCTGAATTTTATTACAGAGGAGAAAGTATGATCTTCTTCTTCTGGATCTTTCATGCAACAAACAACACGTCCTCCAATCCAATGTAAATATCCGTCGTTTCTGCAGGCCCTGAAATTTGACCTACATGTACCTTTCCAAAATGAGCGCTCCTGCCTGTGGTTGCCATAACTCTGGAGGTAGAACAGTAATCTATTATTTGGAAGGTTGATGGTTCAATCCCAGGCTGCTCCAGTCAGCACGCCATGGACAAAATCCTGAAGTGCTTGTATGACTAAGAAATGTGGGATAAAGTACTCAAGTAAAGCAGTCTGTAAAGAACTGTATGTTTTGAGGATTTTCCAGAGAAAACCCAATTCATAATTCACACGCACTTTCATCTATGACCACTAGAGGTCGCTTTATTTCATTCTAAAATTTAGATATTGGTCATAAAATGTGTCTGCAGAAACAACCAAGTATGCGTGTAATAGCTACATCTTTTTCAAGGAGGACAGGCTCACAAAAAATGGTGAGCTGCTTCATTCAAGGCTGACTGAGAGCTGTGGGTTAAAGACATCAGGTACTAGCTGATGGAACGGCCTAAAGAAAGAAAGGCTGGTTGGGTGAGGAGGAGCTTGCAGATCTGTCTCTTTGTGACAAACCCAGCGAGAGTCCCTGAGATGAGTCCCCTTTACGTGCTTTTTAGCACATCTCCGAGCTCCCCGCTCACACATCTGGTCACTTTGTTCACTGACCTTTGCAGCAGTCGTCTTTGGGAGTGCAGCTCGTTTCTCTTTGAAGAGCATCTTGTTGGACAAATTCCCCAGAATTCACCTCAAGGTAATGTGTGACAGAACCAAATACAAATAAAACAAAAACAATGAAACGGCTCTGATGTTCCTTTTTGTCTCACTGCTTTATAATGCTCATCTTCATAACTTTATTTTCTTCTGTTAAGTTCTGGCTTGGTTTCAGCTGCTGAGGTCACAGAGCCAGTTAAGCAGCACCACCCAGTCAGACCAGCTGGTCTTTTTAGAGGAATGCAACCGTAAATACAGCAACAAGAGGACTGCAGGGTGACCGGAGCTTTATCTATATTATTTCAGACATACATATACATATACACACAGACATGCCTATGTATACACATACACAGAAACACGCTCATACAAAATCAAACAAAATCCCCATGCCCCAAATGGAGAAGGAAGACGTATGTACATACTTATTAATCCCTACCTCATGCTCAAAACTCTATTATATATACAAAGTTCACCTTCACCATGTGTGCACTAAGCCCACAAAAATAAACGAGAGCAAAATAGAAAAAAGAATGTATAGATATACCTAGGTGTGATTAACTTTACCAATTATCCTAATAAATTTCATTAAAGACTTAATTATCCGTAATCATTTTCATACCTGTCCAAAAGCACGTTTCGAAAGTATCTTTTGAAATGAATAATGCTCAAACGTTTCTGTGGGCCCACAGTCTGACTCCAGAAATGGAAACACAAAAGGTTTTAATTGTTGTGTGTCTTAAGAGTCCTCGAGTGCAGCTTTCCCCTCAGGTTATAATCCCCCCTCTGCCAACAAACATCCTCTCTACATTTCCTGGCAACATTTTATATCTGGCCTTGTACGTGATTTGTGCAGTTTTATATTTTGTGAGGTCCATGAACTTCTGAGTTTTTGACTTCAAAAACATTAATGTGTTCTCTTAAATCCTGCTTGATTACATAATGGTTGGAGTGAAGCTTTGTATGTGTCAGCCCAGACTTCCACAGCGTACTCTAGGTAAGTCAGCGAGCAGTAAAGTAGGCGGAGTGAGTTGTGATGCAGATGTTTTGCTTTACTCGGTACAGAGATGCTTCTGGACATTTTGGTTTGTAAATGTTTTATGTTTCCGGCAGATTTTCTTATCTATTGTCACACCCAGAAATTTTGTATCAGAGACTTGTTCTATTTCAACATTGCTTACCGACAATTTTACTCTCACATCTTTTCTAAAATTTCCAAACAGCATGAATTCAGTTTTGTTTAAATTTAGTGATCGCTCGTTTCTATCAAACCATGTTTGCAATTGATTCATTTCTTTTGTGAAAGCTGCTGTGAATTCTCTCCACCACAAATGACATGAGTTGAACAAAACAGGTGAAGCACAGGCCAACATATGTTCACTTTACCATCTCCTTAGAACCACCTCCTGGACATCTGAATCTCTGATCCCAGCCTCCAGGTTGTCAGTTTGAGGCTGTGGTTTGTGTTCCGCTGCATTGATGAACAGCAGTTTGTGGAGTCTGAGATGGATGAATCACTCGAGCGCTCAGCTGACAGTCTGAAACAAAGAATCAAACATCAGAATCTAGTATGTGCTTCCACCAAAGCTCATGGGATGGTCCTACTGGTGGGGGTTATTGGAGCTTGATCCAGATCCTGGAATTTCAAGAAGGACTCTTTAGTGTAGAGACGTCAAAACTGGAAATTCGGCATCAAATATTCACAAATACAAACTAAACTGAAATATTTCAAACTTGGAGACACATCTGGATGTTCTGAAGAAAGTATCCCAAATTGATCTGGATCCAGGTTCATACAGACGTGCAGGAATACCGTCATGGTTCCAGGGTTTGTCATTACTCCGTCTGGCTCTCTGTTCCAGTTCCCTGCTGTCCCACTGCGTTAGGTTTTTGATTTTTAGGATGAGTTTAGGATTCCTGTTTTGTCTTGATCATCACTGTAGTTTAAGCGTCAGGTTCGCACTGAGTTCTGCTTCTTTTTAGACAACTTTGGTTAGAGTGTTTGGATTCTTGGTTTTTATCCAGTGTTTCTTATGCATTTGCTTCCCTCTTCATGCTGCTCTGGCTCTTCTTTCTGTTTTCTGTGGGACTTTCTGAATTTATACTGGAATTTATCCAGCAGAATGTTTTTTTGTGTCTCTGTTTCTGACTTTTTAAATTCACATTAGATAGGCACAAGTCATTGTTGTTAAGAAAAAATCCTTGTTTTAGTCAGTTCCCTCTGCCCAAAGTACACTGAAAACACGAGGAAACAGATATCAGCTGATGATGCTTCTCTCCGGCCTCCTTGTCCCGCTGCTGGAAGAGGAAACTCGAGTCTTTGAGGAGAGGCTGAGAAAAAGAAGGAGGAGCTCATCTTCCTCCTCCAGCGGCTCCTCTTCAGCGCCCTTTGATCAGAGATGCTCAACTGCCAACAGCTCAAGTGGATCTGCCCTGGGGCCAGTTGTGTGTGAGTGTGTGTGTCTGTGTGTGCATCCTGCAGACTGAAGGAGGCTGAAAACCCTGCTCTTCACCACAGCAGCTGATTGGTTCAGTGTTCTACGATGACCTCACAGCAGGAATGCCCTTCATCCCTCTGAGCCTCCTCCTCAGTCCAAAGGCTGGACAGGTCTTGGTCAGTCTGCTTCCTGCATTCCTCCAACAGGTCATCTGGGAAAAATTGAGCAGCAAGTTTAGCCTGTCGCAGTCTGACTTGGTGCCATACAGGAGGGACTTTTAATAACAACAGCCATCAGTCAAACCTTCTTGTAATAAAATGACTGTGGGGAGCAGTCACATGGTCTGTAATTTGAGGCATCCTGCAAATTGCAGATAAAAATAGGAGGTCTTCTAAATCAAACATCAGCATTTACAGCTGACGCTGTGTTCAAGGCAAGGTTATTATCGTTAACAAAAACGAACAAAATAACTGAAATTTAAAAAATATTTTCGTTATAAAAACTATCATTAAAAGGAACTGAAACTGTATTGTGGGTTTACAAAACTAACTGAAACTAGAGATAAAATGACCTTTGTTTTTGTGTTTGTCATTTTGTTTAAAAGCCTTGTGGTTTGATCTGAAATCATTTTTTCCACTCTTGGAATTTTAGCTGGGAGCGCCTCACTGTGTGTGCGTGCATGCACGCGTGTTGTTGATCTACTGCACTGATGCTGAACTTTATTGTGGAGTTTATTGTGGAGTTTATTGCAGAGTTTATTGTGGAGTTTATTGCGAGTTTATTGTGGAGTTTATTGCGAGTTTATTGCGGAGTTTATTGTGGAGTTTATTGCGAGTTTATTGGGTTTTGGAGTTTGTTTTTCTTTATGCATCTCCCTGTTGATGTTCATGAGTGTACTTAATATTACACACATTAAGGATGTAAAGCTACTTTCTTCTGAACAGCTGGTTGTTGAATACAAATTTTTAAATGGTATTTTATTACACAATAGTCACTCTAATGTGTTAGAGTTGTCAGAAATCAGTTAAAGGGCTAAAAATGCAGGAGCTGCACGGAGTAACGCAATGACGTGAATAAAATGAGGACCTTCAGTTTGGGCTGAAGTGACATTTAACTTAATTGGGAAATCCAACAGGGACGAGGAGGAGGAGAAATAAGGAGGTGAAGAAGGTGAAGGCTGCATATTAGATGTAATTAGATTAAACTTTAACAGTAGGGTAAATGTCTGTTATATCAGTGTGTCTCTGGATGTCTGAGGGTTTGGAAAATAGAGTCTGACTGAAGACTGCAGAGGGGTGTGACGATGAGGAGGATATGGAGGGAGGAACATGAGGAGGTGAAGGTGTGAAATGTATTTGATGCTTCAGCGATGCTGTGATTTCATGGTTGGATGAAGGGAGGATAACAGGGCTACAGTGTTTCAGTAGCTGATTTATGAAGGTCATCTTTAGGAGCTTTAACTCAAAACAGAATCTGGATGATCAAATGTGTGAATTAGTGGTGTGAGGTTAAAACAGGGATTTTTTCATAAGAATTCAGCACCAGTTAGAGAACACAATGAATTAGTTCACAATAAAAAGAAATAATGAATGAACAACAGAGAGGAAAAGAGGCCTGAACCTTAACACGCTGAAGAACATGAAGTAATATAGCAATGAACAAAAAAGAGGCAGACACACAAATGTTGGTGCTGAGTTTTCTAACAGAAACACTGGAGATTGACGTATTAGCAGATTAGCGTGTTAGCAGATTAACGTGTTAGCAAATTAGCGTGTTCACAGATTAACGTGTTAGCAGATTAGTGGATTAGCGTGTTAACGGATTAGGAGATTAGCATGTTAGCAGATTCGCGTGCTAGTGGATTAACGTGTTAATGGATTAACGTGTTAGCAAATTAGTGTGTTAGTAGATTAGCATGTTAGCAAATTAGCGTGTTAGTAGATTAGCATGTTAGCAAATTAGCGTGTTAACAAATTAGCGTGTTAGTAGATTAGCATGTTAGCAAATTAGCGTGTTAACAAATTAGCGTTTTAACAACTTGATTTGCAGTTCAACCCTGAGATGTCGGAAATTAGTGTCAAGGCAGCTGTAGGAGGGTCAGCTCGAGGAGCACGGCTTCATAAAACAAGTAGATCATTGAGGATTCAGGTCACATACGGCCTTCAAAGTAGTTAGTGACAGTTTAGACTCAGTTTTAGGTTCAGTTAGACGGAGAGTGATGCAGGCTTTTCTCTTTGGGTGAAAGCTGAGTGTAGATGGGAGTTGGACTTGTGACAGCAGTCCAAACATGATGAGATAAAAGCATGGAGGATGTTTTGTGTGTAACGTCTGGTGAAGAACGTGTTTCATGGACCAGCTTTTCAGTCTGAAGAAATGATTATGTCAGGAATGAAGAAAATACTAATAAAATATTAACAGCAGGTAGTTTGTGTTAAAGGCAGATCAGCCTGCCAGGTTCTTCAGTATTCTCAGCAGTGAGGTGAGTAAACCTCATCTGCTGTTACAGAATTGACTGATTCTGTTAACTTCATATGAGACTATAGTACTCATCAGAATCAAGAAGAAACACCTGCTAAAAAATAGTTTCAGTATATGCAACTGTGAATGAAGCAGCATAACATAACCTATCGCTTGTGTGTGTGTGTGTGTTGTGTGTGTGTGCCTAAAGAGAGAGACACAGAGAGGGAGAGAGAGCGAAAACGAGAACCTCCATATCTCCTTTGAAGCTTTTTGTCTTACTGAACAGCCAGCTTGATGTAACTAGTATCTTCTTCAAGTGGAGACATTCACAAATTTGATATATAATTATATATATATAATTATTAGAAAGCTCTAGATACACGGATAAAAGCAGACTGCCTGAAGAAAACACACACCATGGGAGTCCAGGCCGTGCTCAGCGTCGTCCTTCTCTTCGTGGCTACTGTGAAGGCGGCCAAAGGTAAATATCTAATAGACCTGCATTATTTAATTTTAATATTTTAAAGTCATTAAGTCTCAGTTTACTTCTGTGGATTAAAAAAACACATTCTGTCAAAACAATAAGACCTCTAGGAGCTTTTTCAAAGAAATGTCTCCAATTTCCTGTATGTCGTTATGCACCTTAACTTCTACATATACTTTATCAGTAGCATATACTGTAGCGTCTGAACACAATTATTCTGATCACGATGGCTTTTTGTTATTGTGTTGTTTATTTTGAAAGATATTAAAGGAATTCTTTTTATACTAAATTAGCATGATGTGTCGTAAAGCAGGAAAAGTGCATACGATGAGCTGAGTCTAAGGAAGCCACTCTAACACTCAGAGCGTCCTTCTTTCTGTGTGTAAAAAGTAACGGGGAAGAAGGGTCAGATTATTACATGGATGAGTTATTACATAAGCAAGTGCACTGAAGTATCTCAATGTCTGTCCATGTTTTTTCAGGCAACGTTGAATTCTGGGGGGACCAGGTCACACTGACCTGTCCAGAAGAGGGGGATTTTTTTGATTCCGACAAAAAATCAGCAAACAGTACATTCAAATATTTTAAGAAAGGCCGTTACTACTGTGAATACCCTTCTGATGGTAGTCTGAAAAAAAGGTATACGTTCTACGTGGAAGGAAAGGGTGAGTAAATTTCCCACAATGTTTAATTTGTGTTAGCTGTTCTCACTGAGCTGACACATGTTCCACCTGTGGTCTTTTACCTGCAGCATGTGAGAACTGCTTCGAGCTCAATCCAGAACTATTACTTATGATCATCTTTGTGGACATTCTCGGGACAATAATCTTGATGATAGTGATCTACAGATGCACTAAGAAGAAAAGCTCAGCTGGACCTCCTCAGCCTTCCAAAGGTAAGAATTTATTTGGACAAATGACAGTTATATTAGATCACCTGTCTGTCTTGGTTGAGTTAAAGGTTTCACTTATACAACTTTTTGTCTCGAGTCATTCTGACATTAGTGTGTGTTTAGTCAAATTTATTCTGCCTTTGTCTTCCAGCACCTCCTCGCATGGGAGGCCGGGCTCCACCTGTCCCATCTCCTGACTATGAGGTATGTATTGGATAATAAAAACTCTGATTTGCAAGCTTCATTTTCTGCTCTGTTTTACAACTAAAATGTGTTGCCATCAACAGCTTCACCATTAATTTCTCCAGAGTGACTTAAAAACAAATTCTTCTATTAATGCGTCATCAAAGAAATCACACCAACCATCATATCGAGGCTAAAAGGCACTGGGCATATAATAATTAAATGAATAGTTTGTGTTAATCAGAATTGCACAGTCACAATCAATCACTTATCTTTTCTTTATGTATGAAGCTGCAGCCACAGTTGAGGAACAGATGTTAACTTTAGCTTAGTAAAGCGTGGAGCCTGAGGGAAAGAGTCTGCTTCCATATAATAGGTTAAAAAAAATACTTCAACTTCTTCATCAGTACGCTAAATTTCAGTGAGTTTAGATTTTTAAAACTCCAGAAAGTTAATGAAAAAAAAGTTAAGGAAAATATTACAATGCCAGACTGCTGTTTTTAAATCAGTAATGAAACTGGTTTTTTTTAATGTGCGCCAACTCTGATGGAAAAAAAGATTTTAGCTTTTGACAAATCTACTGCAGCATTTAACTGGAATATTAAACCTTAATATTAAAATATTAAAGGACTTACAGCTTTTATAACTTTGATTGGTCACAGTTTGTGCAGCCATCCTTTATCGGTTTAACTGATACGGGGTCACTGCAGCAGCAGGCTTAGCTGGGTATTCCAAATGTCCTTTTCCCGGCAACACTTTTCAGTTTCTCCCAGGACGGAGGAGCTATTATTATTATTATTATTATTATTATTATTATTATTATTATTATTATTATTTAATGGACCAATCAATAATGGACCAGAAATATTTTTTCTCTCACTTGCAGCCAAACTTGATCATTTGGAGATCTGGTTGTTGTTGGTACTTTTGTCTCGTTTACCCCAATGAAACAATTACTGTCATGATGTGGTGCATTCATTTTCACATCAGGTAGAGCCCAACAAAGACGGCCTGACCACTGGCCTAACTGTAGCCATTGGACTTGTCCTGAACATCAGGACATGTCATTCATAAAAATATAATCTAAGTGACAACAACTTTTAAAAAGATATATTTACCTTTGTTTGCATTAAACTCTTCCAGTTCCTTCAGGGATCAAATAAAACTGTTGTTAGACGCTATTGTTAAATAACGTTGAAATGATGTTTATAATCAAAGGCCAGCGGGCAGAGGGCCCAACATCACAACTGGATGGGACTCATTTCTGAACAGGGTTGATTAGTTGTGTATCTACAAACAACATAGACTACAGCTTAAACTTTAACACTAAAGTGAATCCAGTGTGTGCTGCAACAGTTAAAAAAGGCTCCTGTCCAAACGTTTCGGACTCGCCTTTGGACACATTTTGTCTGTTTTTTTTGGCGCGCACTAAGGAGATGTTTTAAACACAAAGGTGTCAGAGGAGGAGATTCCTCTAAATCAGCTACCCAAATATAACCCTTCGGTCACTTTCTATAGTTATATGCTGTACTGTAGTATTCCTTTCTGACATCTCCAACCTAAAAAGATTATGTAGATGGAAGATTGATTTTCTTTTCACCAAAGTTCCTGCATGGTGACTGAAGGGTTTATATATGAAGGCTTTCTGTAGGAATGAAACTGCACCGGTCCATTTTTACTGGATTAGTGGATTTAAAGCAGTTGTTGTTCTCTTGGGCTTTCTGACTGATTTGTTAAGATCCCTCACATCACATTATTTATACATATAGGAGCACTAAACTACATTTTGTGAGTGTGTTTTTAAAGAATTTCCAGAAAAAAATCTCCAAACAAGCTAAATATTAAAGGTGAACCAGAGGCTATCACCAAGTTTGCTGATGCGTTCTGTGACAGTGTTTTACAGTTGCTGCTGTTTGCCTTGATCTGACCATCCTAAAAAAAAAAACTTTGTTTTTGTGTGTGTGTGTTTTTAATCAGCCACTGAACCCTCAAATCTCGTGCCCAGGACACTTACTCCACGGTTGTCAACAGGATGGGATAGAAGCACTTCATCTAACGGCACCAAGATCTCTGGTTTTTAAAGGCTGCACGAATGAAGAAATACGTTCACAAAAATCATACAAAAGTATCAGTCATGTTCCAAGCAGCATGCAGTTTAGGTGAAATTTGTGTTGATATTCAAATGTTAAAGATATTTCATTTATGCTACTCTCAGTGTTTAAAAATGACACCGAAGAAAAATTTGTGCAGACTTTTGTCGGCGTAATGGAGACGTTGTTTGTGGATGTTGTTGTCGAGCTGTCTGGGAACTGTTTATGCTGATCTTCTATTAATCAATCACAATCTGCCTGTTTTCTAATGAAATGATATTAGTATTATGATGCCATGAGTGCATGAAAAGCGGCCTGCAAAAAGTGAACAAAAAAAGTAAATTTAACATGAGCATTGACATTTCTAGTCTCAACACGTGCAATTTGTATTTGTTAATGCCATTGCATGTACCCACATGATAGGATGGCGCCGTGAAGGTGTACGTACACTGATCTAAAAGGGCTGTTTGGCGTTTATCAAACAACAAATGTTCAAACTGATGTTGTAGATTATATTAAAAATCATCTTTCAATACTGCGAGGCATAAAAAGCACATATATTGGGGCTAATAAATAAATAAAGACTCATTTAGAGGGAAAGTGAAAAAATGAATTTAGCTTTTTCTTGTGCTCATAAGCACTCATTGTACAGTTTATTAGGCACAAACACAAATGCAATGCAGTGCAACATTTCTGCAAATTTGCTTTGATGCTGCCTGTAATATTCATGTTTTGCTTTTAAATATATTTTTTTGCTACCATCATGAAGTTTTTAGTGTTAGTGGTTAGTTAGTGTTAGCGGTGTACTGCAGTGAATAAAAATTATTGTTGAATTGACATTCATTTGGCAAAGATGCTGGAAGTGCATTGATCTCATTAGTTTGTGCAGGTGTGCCTAATAATGTGTTTATGGGGTATTTTGCGTGTTCTGATCTTTTAATGTAAACATTGGCAGAAAGTACTGTAATTTAGAGCAGTGTCATAAATTCAATCATTTTAAATCGGCATGCATGTTGTGTGTATATATATATATATATATATAAATAGAGTACATGTGGCTCTGACATGTAAAAAGAGCATCAGTTGTGTAAAACACTTCTTCTTTCATTATAATATGATGTGATGACAAACTTTTTCATTACTGTAATGGACGTCATTAATATAATAAACCACAGTGAACACTGTTCTCATTTACTTCTTTATTCATGGTTGGAAACAGTACTTAGATGGTTCAACAGATAGAACTGTAAGCGATTCATGAAGCTGCCTCAAAGCCACAGCTCATATCCGTAGCAAACCCCCCCCATCAAGCACTCAGTCATCATCACTCGTTGTCTCTACGGTGACAGTCATACGTATCACTGTCTCTGGAAACATCTGATAATGTGAAACATTTCTCAGTGCATAAACATATATTCGATAGTGTTAAATGCACAGTGGAAACATTGCGTCACGTCATGTTTTGAGCTTCAGTGTGTGTGTGTGTGTGTGTGTGTGTGTGTGTTTTTTCCCAGCAGTGACTGAGCACAGCTGTACCGGTGGAAACAAAAGTAGGGAAACACAACGTAATGTTTTGTCTCCGTGCAGACTATTAGTGATTGATAAATCTGTTGCACTGTATGCATTTCAGAAGAGTAGTGTTTAGTGGAAACACTCCCACTCTTAGTGCTCAGTTATCTTCATTTACATCTGCTGTATATTTGTGAGAGAAAGAAACAAAGAGAATAAGAGGGGGATGTGTTCTTCTGTCAGTGTTAAGTCAAACCCACACACAGACCTACATCTGCTCATCTGTTAGTTTGAGGGAGCGCCCGTGCATAGGCGCACACATTCGTGTTGGGTGAGCACGTGCACATGCTTCAAGTTGTGTGAGCATGCCCTGAGTCAGAAGTTGGTTGCGTGCGTGCATGTGTGCGTGTGCGTGTGTGTGTGGGGGGGGGGGGGATCAGGTTTGTGTTTGTGAGCCGAGCTGTCTAAAGCTCCATTGTTTGATCTCTTCTCTGTTCCTCAGCTCCGGTAGAAACTGTAGTTTGTAGCTTTGTCACAGCAGAGTGAGGAAGAAGACGTGCTGCTATCAAAGCTTTCAGATTCTCTGACATGGGGAGGCCTCCTCTGAAATCAGCTCGAGTTTCTCTCCTCCTCGACTTCTGTATTTCCTGCAGCATGTCTCTGTTGCTATTTTAGCCTTTCTGTTTTCTTAACCTTTCTGTCTGCTTTTCTCTTTTGCCCCTGTTGTGTAATTCTGTCTTCAGTGTAAAAATGTAAGTAATTACAAGTTTCATGCAACGCCACATTAATATGAAACCTTTGACACTATAGTATAGATGATTATTATTGTAGTTGTTATTATGTAGTTTGATGATCATTAACAGTGGAACATTTATTCAAGTGCTATTCTTAAATTTTCTCTTGCTTCTAATTATTTTCACTCCAATACTTTTATGTCACACCTTTAATTACAAGCTATTCCAATTATATTTCATTTCATATAAAACATGTAAAGTAGATTCAAAATGCATTGCTAAGAATTAAACTCACTGACTAACCAAACACTGCATATTAATCTATTGGTGATTAAAATGTACAAAAACAATAGCCATGAATAATGCAATTAAGTGGTCATTCTACTTTTAGACTTTCCTCCGGGGCGTTTTGCTTGTAATGAAGCATTTTAGTGTCATCATTCATTTAATTAAGCAAACTGAATGCTTAATCTGAATCTGAATTCCTTATACAGTGAATCAGTGCAGTAGGATTGCAAGATTGAAGTAAGGCTCATTTTTACTGGTCATTGTTTTTCCTGGATTACACAGTAAATCTGAGGATTCATTCATTCATTCATCCTCAGTAAACACGAATGTGTTCATTTTTTAAAACAGAGATTAAAAGGTCATTTATTGAAGAGGTTTCCAAGGTAACCTATCTCCGTCTTACTTTTAACTATGTTGAAATGGCAGAGCTGAAAAAAGCAGACTTACATCATGCATTTAGACTCATTAGTGACCATTTAGCAATTTATGCTGCAAACAGTCTCATTCATCTGCGTTGTTCAAACTCCCAGCATTCAGGCCTAAAGCCTTAGATCTCACAGTGGAGGCAAAAAGGGAAAATAAAATTATATTGTTGGTGAAAATTTCAAGGAGACTTTCTCTGTGAGTTTTTCAAGCAGCAGTTCTACTCTGTGGTTTTGCATCACACCCTAAGCAGCATACAAAAAATGGATGCAGCCACCATGACATCAGCCACTGGTTTGTGGACTCGATGCTAATGTTTAGTTGCAACTATGTTGGCGACCATATTTAGAAGAGAGGGTGGAGTGCTAATGCTAGCAAGCTTGGTTACCAAAGTGCACCCATAAACCGTACGAGTGCAACACACAGACTGCTTGCAGCGTGAAGTTCATAAAGTACAAGGAATTCACTCAGCAGAGCCCGAGTGGCAACTACTTGGATGAGCTTTTGGTGAGATTTTGTGAGCTTTTTGTGAAAAATGGTCAAACAACACAAAGATGGTACAGCTGTTGGTGTCTGCAGGCCCCTTAAACTGAGCAGTCACACACACACACACACACACACACACACACACATATATATATATATATATATATATATATATATATATATATATATATATATATATATATATATATATATATATATATATATATATATATATATATATATATATATATATATATATATATATATATGTATATATATATATATACACAAAAACACACATATATAATTTTTCTTCCAAGTTCACTCCTTCTTATTTGTCATATTACATGTTGTGTAAGCAGTTTAGTCATAATCTGCAGTCTCGGAACTTTATTACATGGATTGTTCCATCGGTTCATATGGAGTTTGGAAGGAGGGAATTCTCCTTTTCTACCCCGTCTTCATGGACTACATCACAGCTCTCTCAATTCATATTACTTGTAGCCTTTGAAAGACATACAAATCATTTTGTGAAATCATCAATGAGAATTCGTTCTTGACTGTGTATGACTGATATTTTATTCACTATTTTATTGTTGTAAATTTGTTATGCTTGCGTGACACAGGTCTCTCTTTTGCAAATGAGACACTGAGTCTCAATGGGACTGCCTGCATAAATAAAGGTTAAATAAAAATTAAATAAAATTACCCACCGAACACAGATCAAACTTTGTCCTGGGCTGTGAACAGCTTTAACGTAAAGTTGTACATTTTAACATGTCTGTGGAGAATGCCTCAGATGATCACTCTGTAAACTGCAGTTTTTAGCACCTTCCCTGCTGGTTTGTTTCCCCCCTTGGCACACACACTTTTTCAGGGAGAGAGCAATCTATGGGTGAGAGAGCATACTAATAACTCTACATGTATGGTAGTTTATTATTTTGTGGCTATAAGAAGCCCTTTCGAAAAGAAAGAGGAGCATGATGGAGCGTGGTGAAGTTCAGGCCTTCTTATTACTGTGGCAACAGACATTAACGTGCCACTGTCACATCTAGAAATCCAGGTTGTGAAGAAGAGGGGACTACAAGCCTGACTCTGTGGTACACAATTTATGAAATGACTGTTTCCAAGGAACAGCTTTACATCTGATTAAGGAAATTAAGATCCTCATAAATGCTGCTTACTCCAAACGATGCCTGTTAGTCAGCTGCATGAAATAAACTGATGACGTGTTCATAATGGGATCATCACGTCAAAGTTTGGTTAGATTTTTGGCTGTGTTAAGAGGCAAACTTAAAGCTCAGTTTTTTTTGTTTTTGTTTCCAATTGACCAAAGCATCAGCAGAGCATCAACAGTGCAGTTTTACCCCTGCTACTCAAAATAATAATAATAATGATGATGATGATGATGAGAACTCAGACTGTACACATTTTGGTTCTTTTGCTGCTGTGTAAATAAGTTTATTTGAAATTTGAAAACTGTTGGATGAATGCTGAAAGATTTCTGCGCCGGGCTGACGGCCACTGTGTCATTACTCTAACAGTGTTGCTTACTTCATGCACTCCGTGGTCTTATTTAAGATGCAGTTATTGTGTAACAGCTTGGTAGCAAGCAGCATCATCCGCTTAAGAAATTAAATATGTCACGTTAATTATTTCACTAAATTTGCTGCCCTTAAACTTCTCTATAAATGACTACATCTGCAGGTTCCTCAGGGGCTCAGTGACCTGAGGGTTCCTGTTAGGTGTCCTTACATAAAAGCCAATTTAGAAAAACAGCTTTTTGTGTTTGAGGGAATCACATTAAGAAATTCCCTGTGTGTATAACTCAAGACAGGTTTTTAAAGGGGATTGTGTAGTCGTGAATGAGGTGCTCCTTGATATTTTGTTTCCTTAACATATAAAACTATTAGAGTTATGTGTCTTGAAGTGCTCTGGATGAGTTTTCAGTGTTTGTAATAATGTTAAATTTGTCTTTTAATGTCACAATACATTAAAATGATTGACTTTTATGTACTGCACAAGCCCAAAGTGTTTGGTTATAAATGACATGACATGTAGCTAAATTTGACCTGCTGATGCTTCACACTTGTTGCATGAACCATCTACAAAATTAAACATTAAACAATAAAAACAGGCATCACACGTATCATTGAAACAAAACCACAGAACAGCTGGTTTAACAACACTTTATTTATTTTATAAGCCTGTGTGTTTTTTTAACATTTACAAATAAGATTTTTACTCCACAATAACAATTTGAAAATATTAATAAGGGTATCAATTAAAAGTTAGAAATAATAAAAATAACAGCAATAAAGTCATCAGTCAAATTATTCTATAACTTTGTCTATTGTGTAATTTTATTTATTTTTTGCAAATGAGCTATGATCAAACTACAAGTGCATGGGTGTGGCAAGCGAGTCACTACAATCTCTGCAAAAGCATACAGTCACAGAATTATTTATATTATCATATGTGCATTATTTACACGGTCCATGGTTATTGTGACACCGTTACAATATAGGGTACTAAAAAGCACAGCATTAAGCTCTGAAGTATATCGGGACTGAAGTATAACAAAGCAGTTACCTTAAAACTGTACCAAAGAAAAGTACTAGACAAGTGTGCACAACTGGCAACAGCACGAAAACACAGTCTCAGCTCTTTCTTAATAAGAAAAATATCACAATTCAAATTTTTATCTAGATTACGACAACATCTGAAACACTGAGTTTAAAGCATCATCTTACAAGAGCGATGAAAATAAAGCTAGAAGAAGCTTTGCATTAGAGATGGGCAACGGCCAAGTCGGACATCAACCCTGGAAACAGGTGATTTTTCCCTCCTGCAGATGTTGCAGATATGAGGACTCGTGGAGCTTTAGCTTCCTGCTACGGATCTCTGTGAGCTTCCTCCCGTCTAGTTTTTGTGGAGTTCATCATATACATCTCTCTGGCCACCTCTCACCCTCAGAGGCTGTTGGAGGAAAGGTATCATTTGTTGTTGTTTACTTTATCACTCTAATGACCTGTGTTGTGGGCCTTCATGTTTCAGCTTACCTGGTAATGGTCATTGGTTCCTCTGCCTTCAGAAACCAGATGCTGTCAGGTCGGAACCTGAGGACACATGAATTATCATGAAAACAAATCTGATGATGACCATTTGAATTATCAATAATACTCATATTAATTATAGTATCAGGTTATATTTTTTACAGATTATTTAAGTGATTATGGGTTTTAACTTAATGATTTAATTTTGAATAATTTTGAATTGTAGCTGAGGCGTTAATATCTATTCTCTTCTACCAGTGGCCAATATGGCAATAAAATCCTTGTGCCCAGTGTGGTGAACTGATTAAAATAACAACACAGCATTAGCTTAGAGAAATTATTCGCTAATGAAGAGTTTGATGATAAGATCAGTATTACTTGAAAACATTTACTGGTAAACATGCAGCCAAATCTACGACAACAGCGCATTAGTTTGATGTGGGGTTTAAACAAAGCCAAAAATAAAACTAATAATTTTAAGTACTTTTATGGTCTGACAGTCGTTTTTATGTTTCTTTGGAAGCTCTGAGTTAAAGGACCTAGTTGTAATCGCCACATTGGATCCTTTCGATGCAAGAAGTAATATGCAAAGAAAAAAAAAGCATTGTGTAAATTATTTTTCTTATGTTGCATCTGCAGAGTCGCCCAATAAATGACCCTAAATATGCATTTAGGACAACTTATTGGCGTAATTCATTCCTGGCACTGTGAGCCAACCCCCTAAGAGAATCCAAACTGTATTTAGAGAAAATCCAAACTGAAAAAGATGTAAATTAAAAAAAGATAGTACTGAGGCAATCCTGACCAGCTTCTGGTGATAGCTGCATATTCACTCTTGTTGTTCATTAAACAATAACTAAAGACTGCAGAATCATCAAAAAAAATTGCTATTCAAGTGGTGGTTTTTGTCCTCTTTGTGGACAGGACAGTCATCGCAGCACAGAAATCCTGCTGTGTTATATCCTTCTCTATTAGCAGAACACCACAACAGATGATAATATACACAATCAACTCATTCAGGCCGATAAGTCCTAATAGTTTCATAAGGTTAGACATTTTTATTTGTTTTATATAATGTTCCTGAATTTCCCATTTGCGGAATAATAAAGGCTGTTTCTTCTTCTTCTTCTAATTATATTTTAAAGAATACACACACATGCATGCACACACACACTGTATTCCACAGTTAAAGATAGATATGTAGCCTTTACTTTTACTCTTCTTGGTAGAGGTGACAGGGCCGGTCCGAGCGTGAGAAGCAATGAGATAGATACCCACTCCCACCACAATGGTGGCCACGACATCTCCTATTACCATGCCTGATATGGAAGCTGTGTCAAGCTCTATGCAGTTGTCACAGGCTGAAAACAGAGACATGTAATCACTATATATATATATATATATATATATATATATATATATATATAATCACAGGAGTCACTCAGTTTTGTGAGGGTGATTACCTTTAACCTTTGTTTGCTTTTGTTTTTAATGTATGCATACTGCACATAATAATATGGAAAACTGAAGTCCACAAACACAATTTTTCCTACAGAACTTACTGCGAAACTTCACGAAGACTTTCACTGGGTCTTGAGATTCACCAGTGTCAGCAGTAGTTGTGTTCTTTTCGCATTCATATTCCTTTGAGTTGTCATCTCTGTATGACAAGAATAGCTCTTTTTCATTTTTTTCTCCAATCCTATAGCCACCAGGACATTTCAGTTTAACTCCATCAGCAAGCTCGATCACTGTTACTTGGAGTGGCTCTGGGGTGTAAGAAACAATAAATATTCAAATTAAATATCATAAACCTACAGCAGGTGCTTTTAATGAATTGTTACTTGTATATTACCACATCTTTCATATAACCCCACACACGTCTACAATACTACACAGTCCCACGTAAAGATTTAAGCAGTCTTCTTACCTTTGTCCTGACAGCTGACAAGCACTGCAAGAGAAATTTGGAGAGAAATATGAGAACATTTCCCATAAATAAAACCAACATGCACCTGTGTGATATTAAAAGTTAACATTAAAACCCCATCGGTGAATTATGATGCTTAGAATCATTTTTATTTCTCGTCACTGAGGGAAAAAATAGTGCAGCAGGCCTACCTGCGAGGTTCCAAAGCAGCAGCAAACAGGTGGGCAAAGCTGAGTGACTTTTCATTGTTCACCCCTCTGAGTTCTGCCGACAGAAGGAAACACTTGAGTTCACTGCGAGCGAACTAAAGAGCAACAGGAAGTACGCCATTTTCTGTTTCATGTCAACCATTTATTGGACTCACTGTGACAGATAATGGATGATGAAATACAACATTTACGGTGCTTTCGCAAGGAAATCATTTTAGTTAACCAATGGTGCAAACGCTGACTTCAGGCTCAGTTGATTTTAATCCCAGAAATTACACTTTACACATTATTAGCTCTAAATGACTCGACAAACAGCCTGGGCTGAACAGAACATAAAATATAATATCAACTTTTAAATAAAAGTACAGACCACAAAATGAAGCGCTGCGTGTCTCGGCTGCCAAGCATCCACTCTCTGTCTGTCTAAGTGCCGCGGTCTGTCTGTGCGTGTGCACGAAAGGAAGTGAATGTGATTGGTTTATTTTCCGTCTGAGCAGGCTTTGTTGATTCCTACACCTGGAGGAGCCTGACTTTTACTCTCCCATGTTTAAATGCATGCAGCTGATTATGTTTATTACACTTTTTGAGCAACATGTGCAAGATTTCAATTTACAATGAAGGCTTTTTAAAGTGTGGTATTGGTGCTTTTGTAGTAACATTGTTGTAACATGCTCACTATATTTCACGTCCTTGGTACATATTATGAAATGTAAATGTAATGGGTACTGAAACTCTTTTTTTCCCCACCCACATTATTTTGTCATGGCAGCTTTTGCATCTTACAAAAAACATGAAAAACAGCCAGAGAAGAAAAATCCGCCTTACGGGAATGACTGATCAGCCTGTTGACAGTAATTGCTACTCGATGTACACTCGGGATGTGTGTGTGTGTGTGTGTGTGTGTGTGTGTGTGTGTGTGTGTGTGTGTGTGTGTGTGTGTGTGTGAGTGTGTGTGTGCTGGTGGTGAGCAGCTCCATCTGGTATAAAAAAATAAATTAAAAAAAAGGCACAAACACAACCGTGTGTGTTCTCAGATGAGTATTTTAATTCCATGTGTGTTGTAAATGTTTTCTATCCCCGTGTGTGTGTGTGTGTGTGTGTGTGTGTGTGTGTGTGTGTGTGTGTGTGAGAGAGAGAGAGAGAGAGAGAGAGAGAGAAAGACTGTATTCACTGTACAGAGCAGAAGAAGAAGCAGACAGAGAGCAAATAGATGCTCCCACAACACAACTTGGCTTCCTGTTTGATGAAAAGCCACAACAACCTGTGACCCAGAGCTAACACCTGGCACACACACACACACACACACACACACACACACACACACAGTCAAACCTAAAGAGCTACATTATCCTTCTCCTGCACCTGCTATCACAGCACAAAAGAAAGAAAGGAGAGTACCTAGTTACTTTTTCACCAATTCAACAGTGCCTTCCCCATCACACAACACTCATTGCTAGAACTATGACAAAAATACACATCACCCCATCCTTAAACCGCTCCACGGCTCCACCTGGTGAGTGCTGATCGAAAATACGGCATTATCAAGCATTTCCATCCATACAGTCTCCATATTATCTTTATTAGACATCCCTTTTTTATACATATGCATACAAATATACAGTACATGGCATCTTACATTTCCATGACCAAATACATATTCTATTTTTATGCACCATCTTATTCAAATATCAGCGTTAGCACAGAACATTTAATTCATTCCAGTGATGCAACACAGAGGAGGACATTATGAGCATGTGGTTACAGGAATTCATGTCAAAACATACTGAAATATGAGCATTTTTATTTGGAGCTCATACTGTTGAGACAACACGTCAGCAGTGTGAAATATCCGAGCACTTGGTAACAAATACACAGACAGTTTTCTTGTGTGGACAGGAAACTCATGTTCATGTTAGAGCCAGAGAAATGGAGGACTGTCGATGTGGTCCAAAGACAGACAAGATCCCGGATCCTGTTTGGCCCAGTCCAGCCTGAGTTGTTGGTTGAGTGGCAGTTGCTCTGGGTTTCCTCTGGGGCGGCTGCACTGCTTTTAAAGAAGGCTGCATGCACGCACAGTATGTGTGTCATTTCCAGGGTCGTCAGAGCCAGATCTCCTCACTGCTTGTGCTGTTGACCTTATAGATGTAGCCCACCATCGGATATCTGGCAAAACCTGGCAACCATGGGGGAAAGAAAGAAAAACCTTCACCGATGTTCCTCCATACAAACATGTATTTTAAAGTATTCAAAAAAGTGGGAAAACAACAAGATCAGAGAGTATTTCCCTGACCTCTGGCAGCATAGGCTAAAGATAAATCCTCCTCCTCGTCTTCCTCTTTCTTCTCCTCTCCCACACTGTTCTGCTGGGCGGCCTCTCGGGCTGCAAAAAGTGATACAGGAAAGATGGAGGATGCAGTAGAATGTAGGGAGATGTTATTGTGATTTTGTTGAAGGAAAGCTGTGGAGAGATTTTTTTTTATGTTAAATTTGAGCATTCATGCCCATTGATGGAATGGCCACCTATCCAAGGTGTATCCCACCCTCTCACCCAGTAACAGCTGGGGTAGGTTGCAATAAGTGGTTAAGATTCCATATTTAAAAACCCTTCAAAAGCAGTGTGTAATAAAGCAACATGTAACAACACAATTTTTTTTTAAGCTTTTGTGGGTTAAGCCAGTTTATGACTACTTCCTTTGTGTTTTTAAAACTTTTGATTTTGTGTGTGTGTGTGTGTGTGTGTGTGTGTGTGTGTGTGTGTGTGTGTGTGTGTGTGTGTGTGTGTGTGTGCGCGCGCGCACACTTTCGTGCACACAAAAACCTAAAAGTCTAGATAAAGACAGTTGGCTGACGTTAATACTGATCTCCTGGTTGCTTTATTAACAGATAAACAAGTGACTGTTCTGGTGGAGAACCAGAGTGACAGGTACACAGGCAACTGTCTGGAAACCCAGACAAACAACTATAATGGACACATCTTGGAAGTGAATTTGTGATAGCAATCCTCTCTAACTGTGAGCAAGAAAGCAACAAAACATACTCCTGAAAACTGTTTGGCACTTCTAGCAACTCTAATTCATGGAATCCCCTTTACAAGAAGACAAACATTTTTGGACTTGTGGCTTGTAATTGCATCAGGTGCATTCACAGCAAACATTCTGAGATTTCTACTGTTCATATTTCTATTTTTTAAATGCTGTAAATCTTGTGTATTGATACTTAATGTTATTTTCCCCCTTCATGAGCTGATGTTATTAGACTGCCACCAACAGGTCTCTGCAAAGTGAATTAAAGTAAAGCATTTGATTTTAAAATTAACTTGCTCACAGTTTCTAAATTATTTCTTGAGAAGTTTTCTGTAAAAGCTTTGCAGTTTAGTCATTATAGACATAATATCAGTCAATGATTTGTCTCAATGTAGACCACTGAGACAAATTCTCCTGTTCAGTGCCTACACTGAACAGGAGTGGCCCTCCAATCTCATTGTACATTCTGTATAATGACAATAAAGGCATTCTATTCTATTCTACCACATAACAGTGGAGTAGCACATGAACTGCTCATTTTTAACTACATGCATGGATCAAATCACTAAGGAGTAGGGCAGTGGTGTCGCAACACCCAAATTATGGACTGAATAACTCAGGGAACGTATTTTACTCCTAAATTGTCCGTACTGCTGTTTACATCAAAGCTTCTCTGTACCTTATTATAAGAGCCTTGATTCAGGTTAACAGCACAGATATAAGTGAGTGATTTATTAAAGTGTTGCACTCTTAAACTGTTAGTGTTATCAGTTGGTTATCGGCCTTGGTTAAACTGTGGGAAAGTTACCTTTCCTTAAAGTGCTGAGGTCGTTGAGCTGCATGTTTGACGGCAGGGACATGTTCTCTCTGGGGATATGGGTCTTATCAGCTTTCTCTGTCTTCAGGTTGGCCGACTCGCTGTGTGGAAAGATATCAAACTTGGATTAGAGGTGGTATTGATCTGCAGGATGCGTATAAAGTATTCTTAAGAGCAGAGAAATGCTTTCAGTGGTGTTTTCAGTCCGCTAATGTGCTGTGGTGGAAATTATTAGATGAGATGTGAAACATGGGTGTGCTAGAACACAGAGATGGTGTTGGTGCGGTGTCAATCAAAAGTAAGAGATTTAAGAAAAATAGATTTATGATTGCCTAGATTTCTACATTACTTGTTCTCTAACATCTAATGATAAAAGTTTGCTTTCCATGCTTACCTCTTCTTGGTCATCACAATCTCTACTGGCTCAACTGTAACACCATACAGGGATGTGTGTTAGTCTGCTGAAGAATATGCTATAATTTCATGCTACAATCAGATTTTCTGGCTGATTTGCTCACTGCATGCAAGTGCACTTTAGTCTCACCGATGGACTTGCCCTTATTTTTTTGCATGAGGCAGAGAACTATCAGACTGAGGATGAGGAGGGCCATGAAGGCCATGGCTCCTCCAGTCACTATTCCCAGCATGGGCACCTCCACACGAGACTGCAGGAACTCTGGAGACAGAAAAGTGGAGAGTTTTAAAGGAATAATTCCACATGCTTTTCCACTTTCTCCACTTTCATAAAAGTGGGGTAAATATTTAACTACAGCCAAGAAATGTGTGCTGTGGGGGACCTGATGACTGTATTTTGTGATCTTTGTATAGAGTGACTTTTCCCCTCTCTCATGTAGTTTCTAAAATCACTGCATGGTAGATTTTTACTTTTCTGACCACCTTCGCTCACCTGCCAGCGTGAGGTTGCTTTGCACTGCTCCCACGCTATTGCTGGCATTCAGTGAGACATTCCCTGATAAGCTACTGAGTGTGACTCTCAGTGTGTGATTGGTCAACCAGGGGTAGCTTCGTGAGTCCAGGATGAGGAAGTCAGAGGTATTAGCCACCAGCTGGCCAGACTGGTCAACAAAGGTGATAGTGGCGGGTGGGTTGGACCGTACCAAGGCGAAGAGGACCAGGGAGAGGCCCGGGTCTGAGGTTTCACTGTAGTGGGCATTCACCCTGAGGATTTCGGGCTGGACTGGGACACAGAGAAGAGGAGCGAATCAGCACTTCATCAATTGTATCAACTGAAGACAGATGGGACCACTTACAGTTTCACACAGACTCACACTGGACATTGAGTGTGACCGTGGCATTGTAGCTCTCCCCTGTGGTGGGATTTGATGCGACACACACCAGCTCCTTGTCCCACTTTCTGGCCCGCAGAGAGAAGGTGCTGTTGTGACTGGCCCCTGGTCTCATGACCTCAGAATCCTCTTGTGATGTCATGACGAGACGGCCACGGTTTGGTGATGGATCTTTCTGCTGCTCACCATTCAAATACCAGGTCAGCAAGGGCGGCGCATGGGGATCCCAGCCGTCTGAGTGGCAGTTGAACCTGTGTGTCACGTTCTCCTGCAGTGTCACACCTCCCCAGTGCTGTCCGTCAATTTTAGGGGCGGGCTCAATTGCACCTGTGGGTACAAGAGTAGCACTGACAGATCCTTGTGGGAAAAATATCCATCCATCCATTCTCTTCCACTTATCCTGTTCAGGGTCATGAATGGTTTGTCTGCATATCACAGACATGCTCACATGGCCTATCTAGAATCACTTTTTAACCACTACAGATTGGGCTGCCAATCGGTAGAGCTCTGAATTTTATTTATGATTTATGTTTTGGGGTTTTTTTTATGAATGAGTCACTTGGATTGTGTTAAGGCTTAAAGTTGGTGGCTGCTTTGGTTGTTAGGTGTGCCAACACCAGCAGATGTAGACGGCACCTGTCAGCCAGGCCTCACCTCTGCTAATTACTCTCAATTGTGTTTGTAGTGCTGGTGCCTTTTGGAGCATTTTTTATTAACTGGCAAATGATATGGTCTGCTGTGAGGTACAGATACAGTCAAATTTAATTAACATAACCATGGAGATGTCAGCCTCAAGATGAGCTAAATCCATCAGCATGTTGCTGCAGATGTGAAGATCGAGGGTTGATCTGAAAATTTGAATGATCAAAATTTACTGAAAAGACTCAATATTTTAAATAACTAGAGTCGGAATCATAATTAGCACAACAGGTGTTGAGAAATGAGAGGTCCAGTTTGTACGGATTTCTGTTAAGAACTAAAAGAATCAGGTATGTTAGGCTAAAGCTGCCATGTTTCTTACCTGTCCAGGACAGGGCCAGTGTGTGAAGCAACACGACAGCAGAGCCCAACGTCCACCTCCCCAGACACACACGCTCCATGATGGCCCGACTGAGAACCCCCCACACACACACAGCTACCTGCTCACACAAGAAATGATATCAATCTTTTAGTCAAGAATATGGTGCACATTATTATTAACGAGAAACATAACATAGTAGCATAGTGTTTAAGGATCATTCCAAATGAATCAAAAACTCTAATTATTAATATCATTTTGATTTAAAAGATGAGTCAGATTGAAGAAAAGATGGGAATATTGTTTTTGTGGTGTGCAATGTGTCTTAGACGTTCTCACTCATGAACTCCGGACAGTCACAAGATTCAAGCCATTATTGTGTTACATTGGATTTCTCACACGTGGCACACAACACAGTCAGAGTTCTCACTTTTGGCTGCCTCGACAGAGAGGTCAGGAGGCAGGACATAGATGCCCACCCCAATGCTGCAAATACACTGGTCACTCTTATTACATGGGAGCAATTCAGCATCACTTGGACTTTGCACAGAGAAGCAGAAATTTAAATGTATAGTCAGGCTGAGTATTTCCGTTCTCGTGTGTACCTCTGGAAAACCTCAGGCCTGCAGTGTGTAAGAAAAAAAAACAGCTTTAAGGAAAAAGCTCCACTGAATTTACACAAAACTTGCAGGAAGCTTTTTGTGCCTCTAGAGGGAGCTGTCAGAAGTCTGATAATTGCCTCTAGCAGTGTCACTTGCATGCTCCTCGTCTCTTCTAACAGCATCAAGAATAATGCGGCCAGACTTTGAGCTGTTGGTGGTCAAACTGCATTGTGAGTAAGGCAGGCAACTGTGGCATAGCTTCACTGGGGGCATGCAAAGTTGGAGGTTTTCATTTGTGATTTGCGTTTTTTAAGATAAAGCCAATGAAATGAAACTTTAAATGCAATGCAGTGTAATGAAGAGAAAGCTGGGCACACAAGAATCGTTACACAGGTACTGACATGCCTCTCACTCTTCAATAATGCACTGCCAGTTTTGCTCTGATATGTATCAGATATGTATAATCTACCCCATCACTACAACACAAAACACAGATAGGCAGCTTGGATCAGGGCACACTAGAGCAGAGAAGGAGGAATATCTAGCTTTTGCTTTCTTTCTCTACGGGTCATGTGATCTGTGAGGAGAAACCTGGAGGAAAGCAGGAACTGAGCCAAGTAGGGAGCAAGCACAATTCTATATATATGGAGACAACCAAGAAAATGATATGCGCATGATAGCAGTTGACATCTCTTTGCAGCCAGGTGGAAGAAATGCTTTGCACTGACAATCAGGGCAATATGATCACCAGCAAAAGGCTATATATTACAGTGTAGGTCTACACACACATGCACGCACATTATGCACTCTTCTTAGACTGCATGCAGTGCAGCCGTGTGCACTTAAATACACAGCAAAAGTCCTCTATAACACACAGTATTACCTCAGCCCTTTATGCAGATGCCGCTGTGATTCAGCCTGCTGGAGCTCCATGGCAGCAGAGGAGGAGAAGAGGGAGAGGAAAGGATGGCGATGACAGCGGAGAGATGAGAGGCAGCCCTCCCTGACTCAGTTGCTTTCCCATCTGTGTGCACTCATACACTTACACACATACACACACACACAAAAACACAGGGATCTCTGCAGGGTACGGCAACCTCCAGCAGCAGCTTTCACTAGCTGGCATGGGCTGGCTGACGCAGGCAGTCACGGTGTCGCCACTCCAAGGAGAGGAGAACAGAAGAGAGGGGAGGGAGGGAGGGAGAACAGGAGCGAGCAGATGAGGAGAGGGAAGGATGAAGGACGCAGAGAGAGAAGAATAGTAAGGAAGAAGAGAGTGGGCACGGAGTCGTGAGGGAAGAAAGAGAAAGCGCTGGTGTGGGGGAGGAGATGAGGATGCAGCGTCAAATACAGGGAGTAAATTGTCAGTTCTGAGGGATAAGTATATCATTTTATGTCATCCATCATCAAGCACGTTAAAGTAAAACCATGTTCTACAAACGCAGACACAGTACACAAGTCTGCGCTCAGGTACTCCTCTGCAGTGCAGCTGAACAGAGCAGAGCTGCAGCGTGCAGGGCACTGCAGCCACAAGGCAGACAAAAGAAACAAGCTCATCCAATAGGGGCCATATTTCTATTTTGTCACCCTTTTAATGAGAACTCATTACTCCTAAGGGCATACTAGCCTAATTCTTAACTGGCTTGCTCACAGGAAAGAAATAACTGATTTTGTTGAGTCTCTAACAAAGAAAGCTGTCAGTCATTCAGTGGAAACTCTTTCCCAAGATCCTCTCTGCATGTCTTCCTCTCGCAAAGCTGTGCATCTACAGCAAATACTGAGGCCCGTTTTCTCAACTTCAATCATCTGGGTGATTTCGTCAGCAAAGGGTTAGGAAACATCTCGAGTTTATGACTTTAAACGGAACAGTTCCATGTGTACAGACAGCTGTGTAAACTGATACACACTTCTACACTCACCCAGCTGACAGGACGGTTTAGTGAAGCACACAGACCACTCACCTAATGTGCAAGAAGGCACCAATGGAATCAAACAGACAAACTTGAGCTACATTTCCTGTCAAAGGACCATTTTGCACTGTCCTCAGTCACCTCTTATACATTTCCCTCTCTCCAGGCATCCATAAGTTTCTGTTCATTCCCCAGCTGCAGTGATGTGACATCATGTGCACTTTCCAAGATTTAAAATGACTTGCTGACACACTGCAACTAAAGTCGGGCTGCGGATCAGCTTGCGTCATCTTATTACGAATCTTTCAGTATTGGAGAAACTTTCAGCCAGTAAATAACAAGAAATTGAAAAATGATTCTGAAATAGTTGAAAGATCATGTAGTGTTATCACTCCAGTATCAAAAACAGCTCAGCCTTATGCCCAGTGATGTGTTGTGTTTTGTTGTGTAAAAACAATTATTTTCTGTTGTTTGACAGGTTTCTTTGCTCAGCCTTCTCAGGAAGGCGGATTTGCTCACATAAATTGACCATTAACTAAGGGGCAAACTCCAGGGTGCAGTTCCTCCTATCGTGAGCTGAGACTGGCTTCAAAAGCCTTTCTCTCTATATATCTAGTTTTTCGCTGTGTATACAGGGTTGATCTTCTTCTTCTTCTCTTTTTGTCAGTCTGCCTCAAAATTTAAACCTTAACAGAAAGCAAAGGAAAAAACCAGAAAACAACAACACAGAGATGACCAAAACACTGCAAATCAAGAGTGGCAGGTGGTGGTTATATCCATCTTTTATATACAGTCTATGCTACTGGCCTTGTTCTGCAACAAAAGTTCCTGGTTTTAAAAAGTCAGTTTCATCTTTATGACATTGTAATGATTATTTCTTTCAGTTTAAAAATATTATTGCAGTAATGGCATGTTAATTATGGCATTGGGTTATCAATAAAAACAATGACAGACTGGAGCAGAAACATAAAAGTCTAGTAATATACATGACTGGAAACGAATGTGCAAAATATTGGTAGGGTAATATCTGATTACAACAAGAAGTTTACAGATTTCACCTTTATTGTGGTTCTCCAAATTGTGGACAGATATGTCCTGTTTTTTTGTTTTTTTAAGCTGTTGTTCAGGTAATTATTAGTTCTTGAATTGAGAAGTTGTATGGACTCCACCCGTGGCAAACTGGCATTTGATGTAGTCTAAAAACTTCTTCCTCATCTCACTAACATCATGTAAACCTTCCTTTTCACTCTTGCTGCTATCCTGCTGTCACACATCACCCCACTGACAATCGTCTCTTCCACCTGCTGCAGATCACAATGTTGTCTACAAACACTAAAGTCCATGATGTAGTCCAGAAACAAAGCTTTTTTAAAAAAAAAAAAAAAGCAGAGGACTGACAAGTCAACACCACGCAGTTTGTAAAACAAACAATGAAGTCCACACAACTCTCCATGATTTTCACATGGCATTCAAGAGTCTACAACCACATAAGTACATACAAAGACTGAGTCTTCAGCAGACAGAAGAAAGAAAGGCTGTCTCAGTAACACTTAATCAGCTGCTTATGGCAGAGTGGGCCACCCTTGAGTAAAAAATGGCAGTCCAGTACTGGAGCCAAGCTGCATTTTAAACATGAAGATCCTCTTTATGAAGAACCAAAACTCTTTGGTCACCGATCATCATCTCATCTAATACCCTCCCTGCAGCGAACCACAGTGGTGACAGCATTAAGCTGTGAGGGGATGCAGGGATGTCTTTGAGGAACAACTACGGAGTGCATGCAGCCAGCACGGGAGTGGCTTCAGACCTTAAAAGACCAGCCAAACCCCTACTGAACCCTGCAGAACATCTGCAACACCTGAAGATGGAAGTTCACCAACACTTCCCACCCAGTCTGACAGGTGGGCAAGATTTCCCAGGAAGCCCAAATACAAACTCCGTGAAGTCTCTTCTTAGTACACTCAATTGCTAAATACTGTTATAATCTGGATACAAGAAATGTAACTTTTTTTTTTTAAATAATTGTGTAAAAGTTTAGCGTAGATTTGAAGACTAAAGAGAATCTAAAGGTACAATAAAGACACAGCAGGCAAGCTCTTTAAATTATTTCTTTATTTATATATATTTATTCATCTCGGTTTGGTTGATATTCTTTTTAATTGTTGTTGCACTTTAGTATTTTTGTACTCAACAGAAAAGAAAAGAAAAACAACAAAAAATAGACAAAAAAAATTAACAATAGAAAACAAAATGAACCTAAGAAACAGGAGTGGAGCAGAGAGCTGGCTTGCTGGGATGGAGAGAAGACAGTAATCAGGGGTGGAAGAGTTAATACAGAAAGAAAAAGATGGGGAAGGGGAGAAGGGTCATTCTGATCAGGCAGATGTGCGAAGCAGCTCTCTCCATTACTTCTGCATCACGTGCAGCGCGTTCCCATTCCAGTGTGCGTGCGCTCCCCTACCTCCACGCACAGCTCCGGAACTGCTCAAAACAATGCAAACAAGAGCTTTCTGGAGCTTTCTATCCAGCCATGGGACGAGAGACATGCCTTCCATTCCAATTACTACCCCCCATACTCAGTCCTTTCTCCTTCAGTTCTTGATTTTGGCTTGGTGTAAACAATGAGAAGAAAAAAAACAAAACAGGAGGACAGATCTGAAAGAGGAATGACTGAGATCTGGAGGGAACTTCCTAGCTGGATTGGAAGGTTTTCTTCTTCCCAATTAAAGCAGTATGGAGGGAACAGCATGCACACCAACTTCCCTGTTCACATCTGTTTGTCCTCATTTTAGAGGTTTGCTGCTAAGAAATAACCATGAGCCTGAATAAAAGCAAATGTCGGTAAACAGGAAGTGGCATGCTGCAAATGGAAAGCACGAGCGCCGCACGACACCATCTACAGCTCTCAGGTGTCTATAGCATACAATATGTCGACCATGCAGCCAGGTTCTGTGATGTCCCCCTTGCATAAGCACACAAGTGGAGCCTGATTCTTTGCACCACAGTCCCTTGCTGGCCCAATATTGAGTATTGTGTTATGGGAAGATAGATACAGAAAAATAAACCAAATCTGAAAAACAAGAGGAAAAAAAGGGAGGTTCAGTCCTCTGCTGTGGTCCCCCAGTGTGCTGCAGGGCACACGCCTTGAGAGACTTGTGTAAAGGTGGGCATGCCCTACCCAGCTCTGACCACACCTTTCCTTTGTTTTGTTTTTTACTAATCCGAATCATTCATTCCTACGGTTAACCTCCTTAAATGTTTCCCTTTTAGTCTGGAGGTGTGTCCAGGTGTATCCAACTGTTTGTGCAACCATTACCTCCCCCCACCGTTCCTTCCAGACAGAAAACCAAAAGAAGGGAGAGGGGTGAGCTGCAGCTGCAGTGTCCTCCTTGGTAGTAACAATGTTAGTTGGCAGAGTCCGGAGAGGCAGAGTCCGGAAGGCGCCATCTGATCAGAAGCCGACGTAGTAAAAGATGGTGAGAGGATCACGGCGGACTGGTAGGGCAGCAACAAGGAGAAAGAAGTGGGTTTGTCTGTGACCACACTTGATGTTTTTGGATGATATGTCAGCTATTTTACAAGTTATTCCCTCATTTCATTTTTTTTTTTTTAAAGAGTATTAAGTCTCTGTAGCACCCGAACCAACCCAGACAAAACCCAAAGCCTGACCCTGTAAAGCCCGCCACAGCTACCCCATTAACAGAAAACGGGCCCCAACATCAACGAGAATGACGGTCACAACATCAATTGAAATGATACTTTAAAAATCAACACAAAATAATTACTCTCCTCTTATTCAAGTGTCTTGATATCACAATAACATTAAAACAAATAAGAACAATCGTTTTTAACGACACAGGAAGAGCACCGTCTCTCTTCTCTCTGTCCTCTTTTGGCTAGAAATCTCATAAAACAAGAAGAAAACATTTTTTAAAGACATCCAAAAAATACAAATGATAAACAATACCAATATTTTAAAAAAAAAAGAAAGAAAGAAAGAAAAGCCTCACCAACATTACCTAAAAACAAAAAAGAACTGGGAAAAAAAAAAGTTTAGATACAGAAATTGCAATAGCGTTCTATACATGGCATCACTGTACAAGGAAAGGAGCAAAATGTCTGGTAAAACTACCCACAATGCAATACACTGTCACTGACATGGGGAAGGAGGATGGCAAGAACAAGGGGGGAAAGGTTAGGGGTTGGAGGAGATGGAGATGGGGGGACTGGAAAGCAGGCTGACAGCATGAGAGAGAGCGAGGAACTGTGAGGAAGAGTGGAAGCAGACAGAGGAAAGCTGGAACCGAAAGTGCTGAATTACTTAAGTCAAAGAACAATGTTGTATTCCTTGCAACACAGAACCGTTTTCCTTTAATAATAATAATAATAATAATAATAACAATCATCATAATAAAACATCTTTTACAGAAAACAATAATAACAATAAGAGTAACAATATTGACCATAATGCCAACATGGACATTAGCTGTAAAAATGAATTTTAAAATAAGAAATAAAATAAAATAAAATAAAACAAATAAATGCCAGAAAAAGAACAAAAATTGAAACAAGTAGAGCTGGTTTGTCCTGTGCGATGTCACTGAGCTCCATCTTTGGATAGAGCGGCTTTGTTGCCCAGTTGGAGCCTGACCCAAAACACCCACTGACCGGCTGAATAAGGGGCGGCCGCCGCTGAGATTTCAGCCCACTCCGGAATGACCTGCTGCAGGTCAGCAGGAGGATGTGAGAGAGGAAGGAGCAGGCTGAACTTCATAGACACCAGTCCCCTTGGCTCACCCCTTTTATTCAGTCACACACATGCATGCACACACAGACACACACGCACGCACACACACACACTCGCACTTGATGTGAATACTTTGGGTTTGTGGCAGCAGTGTGGACGTTTCTTTGTGTCACTGACTTCCATGTTCTTGCAAGTATTACTGTATCAATGCATCAGCCAGTGAGGCACATGATGAAGTATGCCAAGGGGAGAAAGGGGAGGTTTGGGTCAGGGCTGCAGGTGGGTGTGGGGTAAGTGGCGTGGGCCAGGTTTGTAGAGGGGGAAGAGGTGGGGATGGGGGTGGGGGGAGTGGAGCCCCAGTCTACCCACGATGGGAGCTGTGAGTAGGAGATGACCTGCGGCAATGAATGCTGGATGTCTGTGCAGAAAATGCTGGCACTTTGACCTTTGAACCCCGAGGCCCCACCTGAGACCCTCATCCCTCTATTGTCTAGGCACACCCACCCACCACACACACCCACACCCACTCTCGTGCAGACTGCCCTCCCAAGGGAACAGATGGAGACAGACAGATGGACACACAGCGCCCCTGCTTGGGCAGATGACGATGGTTTGGCGTGATGCTGCTCAACTCAAGTCAACACAACTCAGGATGGCTGATATGGACCGATGGACACAGGATACACCTCTCCCTACAGGAAGACAAAGGAAAACAAACATTTTTCAATCATTTTGCTGCTGCTATATGACTAAATCTATATCCACTTTTCACTGTAGGATGCTATGGTTTGATAGTCACACCATCTACTTCCCACAGCTAATACATATGACAAGCGGTTTTCTTGTCAGATGCACCCTAGGGAGAATCCAGTGAAAGCTGAGTTGCAATAAGAAAGACATGGGATCCAGTGTTTTGGAGCTCCATCCATGTTAAAGACTTGGAATTCTTTTGCCTTCACCTTTAATTTGTCTCTCATTAAGTGCCCTAACTTTGTGAAAGTTCCATTTTAAAAGGATGAATTACCACACTCAGTAATGGCCTGACAGTTGCAGCTTGTGTCAAAAATCATATTAAAAATACAAAACTCGCATTGGCGCTTAAGCCCAACTAGGGTTGCAACGGTATGAGATTTTCACAATATGATAATCGTCTCAGAAAATATCGCGGTTTCACGGTTATTGTGGTATCACCATATTTCACATATATTCTTATAAGTTACTCTGACCCGTAAAGAAATAAAAGTTTTTTGTTTAACAAATTACTTTATTGTACTTAGAACCATTTTTAATTAAATTTAATTTAATTAAAAATTTGTTTAAAATGTTTCCCTTTAAAAAAAAAATAAAAATCTGTACACCACCTGATTTTATACACACACACACAAACACTTTATATGTACTCTTAGAATTAAACATCCTGCATTTAAAATGTTCAGAAAAATTATGTATCACCAAAAAAACAGATTTAATATCTGAGAAACTGAGCCTGGGTCTGATCAACTACTGTTGACTGCTTTATAACAGCGTTGTACTGCTAAGTTAGTGGGAAATAACCAGATACTGCAGACAGAGGGATTATTTCTGACATGATCCTCATAATACAGATTTCACTCTTAAGGCTTTCATGACGAGCCTGATTTTAAGGGATGAAAAACAGACACGCCAAAGTTTTAAAATGAACGCACGTAAATTTGCCGTCTTTCACATTAAGTCCGGAAAGGCCCTTAACACGGACGTGCGCATCCAGCACAGCACGCGCTTCACAGCCACGGGCACCAGCATGTCTATAGTTCGGATGATTCAGCACTTTTGCTGGTGGTTAGCGTGTGGACCGAGCATGAGGTAATTAAGTATTCCCTCCTTTAGCGGCCGCTTTTCTTCCACATCGTTTGCAAACATGATACCCATCCTCACATACATTTGGTGATATCCAAAGTAGTCACACAGTGCTGATTCTAGTTTAGTTTTTTTTTTTTTAGGAGGATGGAGACTGGTTAAATCTGTTGCCATTTTCACCGCTGTGTGCCTGAGAGCAGCGCCACTGACCAAGGGGCAGCTGAGACGGAGCGGAGCTGCGCAAGCGTGTGCGAGATTCTCAGCTGGCTTTCCTTTTCCCCTTATTACCGGTAATAAACACCCACGGTATGATAACCGTGTATTTTAATACCATGGTATACCGTGAAACCGATTACCGCTGCAACCCTAGGCCCAACAGGGGCTCACTTTAGGCTTGGAATAATTCAACAAAAACAGTCATGATGGAAGAGAGTTCACAGCCCAAGTTTAAGTTGAAATACATGATTCTCTACCAGTTGTAATGTCTGAGTTGGACTGGTTTGCCCTCGTGTACATCATATAATGTTCAAACTGTTTAATTTTTTTTAAGTTTGACATTGAAAGCCTTCATCAGCTGGCTAAAGGCCTAAAACACAATAAAAATCCACTGCAATTCATTTTCATTTTTCTTTGTAAAATCTAAATCTGATTGGGTGCAAGTACATTATTACTCTTGATACACAACAATTACAATTATATTCATAATAAAAGCAGCAAAGTGAACATAAACAGACAAACTCGACAAACCAGCTGATAAATGTTGCGTAAACCATAAAAGGTGGGGCAAAAGCATTTACTGACTGATTCTAACATAAGCGTGATAAAATGAGTGTAACTTATGGGCTGATGTAATAGCCCTGATTTGGGATTAAAGAGGTGATGTCTGAGGCTACACAGATTTTAAATTGACAGGAAAAAAATGTATTAATTCGCAGCTGTATTCTGCATGACTATTAATAACACTTTACTACACATTCACTGTGTGTACCTGTGCTAGACCCCAGCCTGCTCCATGCTGTACTGCAGGTCAGGAGGTTTGTAGCTAAGGAGCATGTCACTGGTGCAGGAGGAGGGATAGCAAGCTGCCGCATGGAGTTCCCCTTCAACGTCGCACACTGTATGGGAAACAAACATCTTTAACTTATGAGGAAACAAAGGATATTATGTTTGAGGTAACTGCACGTCTTACGCTGACCTGATTCTTCCCGCTGGTGTAGCTGCTGGCTTCCTGTCAGTGATGTCTGGCTGAGAATATCCGACATGCGAGCGGAGCTTAGTGCCTTCCCAGCCAACAGGCTCATCCCAGACATGGGCTCTGCCTGATCCTGAACAGCAAATGAAGGACAGCTTAGAGGCAGGAAAATTAATCATGTTTAATAAAGGGCTTCTAGCAGCAACAGTGAGTCAGAATTTGGATGTTTTGAGCATCCTTGCAGTGTGTTGATGCCCTCTGCCTTCTTGGTTCATTTAGTCATACAAACATACGCTTTCTTGCTTCGTTCTGCTAAGTGGGTGTTCTCCAGCACTGCACTGGCAAAGAAGATGAGCTAATATCTCATACCCCCGTCCCCCAAAAGTACAGCAAGCCAATATTAAAATGGCATTCAAATGTGATTGTTTCTGCCAGCACTGTTCCACCGAGTCCACCAAAAACCCAGTTTGATGAGTAATTTTTATCCTCCAAGAGTGAGAAGTTGGGATGAAGCTCCATAACTTTTTACTAAACCTGAATTTAGTCTTGAATCTGCCTACCCCAAATCCCCTATTACATCATTCTTTTTAGTGGGAAATCCCAACCATTTTTATTGCATTCAACACAGTAAAAATAATAACAAAAGGTGTCATTTAAAACCAAATTATTTTAATTTTTACCTACTTGGAACTTGATCCAAAATGTATGTTACTACTAGAAACCACCCTTAGTGATCAGTGTAGTGTGTGTAAACTAGCAGCAGCCTTTGACTCACATAAGCATCATCACAAGTCTGGATGGTGTGGTGGCGCTGCAGCTGTCCTCTGGATCTATAAACCTCACCCTGGGGACCTCTCGAATAGCCCACATCATTGTGATCAGGCACCTCCATGGCTTGTCCTTGAGGCCTGCACTCCACATGCTCCGACTCTGAAAAGAAAATATTTTGAATATGTATACACGGCGGATTTAACAATAAAAAACACACATGCACACTAATGTGAAATGTGAAAGGAAGAAAAAAAAATTTCAGCCAGGAGAGAGCCTGAACTCTGAAATCTTTGGAGAACATATTGAAATAACTGTGTAAGGTCTCACCTCTGTTAACTGTGGCAGTCCTTATGTAGCCACCATGCCTGTGTGTAGGGGAGTTGTAGGGTGGGGTGCCTCCCCGGGGAGGCCCCAGGAGCTCATGTCCGTCTCCTGCCTTGGCAAGAAGACCTTCGTGTGGGTGATGGTAGCTAGCTGGTACCTCATCCTCCTCCATGCTCTCCGAGTGAGGTAAGCTGGGGCACGGTGCCTGCTGCTGCTGGACCTCTGAGGGTCTGATCTGGAGGAGATGGTGGTAGTGTTGCCCTCCAGAGGCACCCTGAGGCACCGGTGGTTCCAAGCTTTCTCCCTGGCCTAGCTGGCGGAGAAGCAACATATCTCCATACTCTTGTGATGCACCGCTAGGTGGTGTTGGGGGTGCCGGACATGGCCGGGGGCTCTGCCTCTTCAGCAGGGCAGCCAGGTCTTGTGGGGGCAGTCTGGGATCTGCGTGGCCTGTTAAGGAGTGGCGGGGGGACAGGAGGCCCTGCAGGGTGGGAGTGACGTGCTGCTGTGGGGGCCGGTAGTCCAAAGGAGTTGGGGAGAGGAGGGCCTGCTGTAGTGTGGAAGGGGTACCATAGCTGCTGGTCCCCACAGCCCCGCTCTGGTAACCCTCCAGGCCGGGGACTTTAAGGGAGGCTCCCTGCAGGTAGGGGTTGTAGGACCCAACCACGCCTGAGGTGCCCCGTGAGGCAGCGTCGCCAGAGTAGAGGTGGGGATTGAACTGGGCCTGGTCGTAGCCCGATGTGAAGCGGCCAAGGCTGCGGCTAAACAGGGGGGAACACACGCAGTAATTACCTACCTGCCATTGAAAAACAGCACACTCCCAATCCCCTGTATACATAGCAAATCCATCACCAAGCTACCAACAATCAACAAAAGCTCCACAAAGACAGGCTAGAAAACACTTGACACACTGCTCCAGGTTCAAGTATTCACTGAGAGGTGTAAAATATTCCCAAAGGATACTTTTTAATAAAAGATTGTAAGATTGTAACATGCTCACTCAGTGAAGGCAGTCCTGGCTAGAAGGGGTAGTTATGGGATGATGTCAGGGGTCACAGGATGACATGCAGAAACTCACCCAGATACACTGAGCTGGAGAGTTTGTTGTGAATGTCCACTCAGCAAAGATGATTTACAGCAATTTTAAATACATTTCAAAACAAAGTAATAATAATTCTTATGTCTGAATAAAGTCTCTGGACTGAGCATCTGTGCTTTCAAAATACAATTTTAGGAAAATCATTGAAATGAAAGAAATGCAAAACACACATTAAAAAAAAAGAAGAGAGAACCATGCAGAGAGGAACCAAAATGGAAAAAAAAAAAACACAATGTAATGAATGTGAAAGAGTGAGAGTGGTGAGTTCATGCAGAGCAACAGGGCAAAAATCTAACTACAAGGCTGAAGATAAGGACACAGAAACAGTCCATTTGCATTGCTGGCAGCCATCATGGGGAGGGGGCGAGGGGGGGGGATTGTGGTGACAGGATGTGGGCGTCACCTGTGCGACTCGGCATTGTCTGCGCTGAGCTGCTTCCCGAGGACTCTGTGTGTGCCTGGCGTGGGCAAAAAGTTGCTCTGCCTCGGTGCCCCACCTCCCAGCTCCACTTCCTGCACCTGAATGGTCACCTGTACAACAAAGGTTAGTGTTTATCAGTGACTGCAGTATCACTTCACGACTAATTAATACATTATGGGTCTGGTGAAATCGTGACAGCAAAATTTTACTGAATGTCAGATATTACATCCTCAGCAGACACAAAAACACATGTGATTGGCTCTTTGCAGTCACCTGCTGTTGTTGAGGTACACCCTGTGCCAATGGGACAGTGGGGCGGGCAGATGCTGCTTGTGGATTGGTTGGCAGAGACACTCGAGGAATGACTGTGGAAGGTGGGCTGCCACTCTGGCCCTGGTACATGGCTGGAGCACCGTGTTGGTACTGCACTGCTGACTGACCTGAGAGAGAAAAAGAGCCACGAGAGCAAAAATCCATATAAAACTTTGCCAATTCCTCCCTTCAAGAAATTTCCATAATTTCCCATCGTTCCATTTCAGCTTGCTTCAAAAGGTGGGGGAAAAAGTAAGTAAAGAAATAATTTTTCTAACCACTTTTCAACCAATTGTGTGAATGGAAACTGTAACTAATGACAGGATTAAATAAAAACAGCTGTTAACCCACCACACTAATCACATCATTTTGTTCTTGACGACTGAGGTGTTTACTCACCTGCTGTCCCTGAAAAAACATTTTCATTGAGTCAGCATTAGCTATGCTTTCTACTGCTTTATTCAGAACACTGAAATGAACATGTCAGTGGTTTTGTACAGAAAACAAAAGCCAGAAACTAATAAAGAGCAATTTCTTTAAAAAAAAAAAACTCTCTTTAGCTGCACTACCAGCAAATCTCAGAACTAAAGTATTAGTTGTGACATTTAAACTGTGTGCCTATAAAGGGCTTAACATTTAACCTCTGTAACATTTAAACTCTTCTTGTGAGACATAAATTTAATAATAGAAAACTTTTTTTTTAAATTTCTACAGCTGAGACACTTAATAGACCCCCAAAACACCCGTTACAATAATATTGACTGCTCATGAAAAGTCATCTTATTAGAATTTTATAATTTGTTTACAGCCTGTTAATCAGGTCACAAGTTATTTGTATGGAACCAAGATTTGGAAATCATTTTTTACTCTACAGCAATTCATACTCAGACAGTGAATACTAGTTCAAACTAATACACTACAATATGTTAAGGTTAACATTACATTCATTACAAAAAATTTGCACTCAATGCACAGAGGCCAAAGGAACAATATCTCACTGTGTCTAGCCATACAATGACTCAAAGTTTGTAAATGCCAAAAAGATGATGGGATTGCTTTTGGGGGAAATGCAGTGTAATGGATAAGACAAATAATGCCAATGCATCCAACAGAAAAAGCTTTATGTGAACTACTGTGTGTGGGGGAGCAATGTGTTGCTCATTGTGTTTTTCTTTATTTTAACATAAATAAACCACAGACTCACTAATAAATGTGTAGTTGAAAAAAATGAGCTGTGAACTGACCAGTTTTCTATTTACAGTTTGATTATGATCACTGCACTTCTGTCGCATCATCTACAATATACAAAGCAGTGGTATTACTAACCGTGCCCTTGCATTAGGCCTGCAGAGCCAGGCGGAGGACTCTGATTGGGCTGTCTGAAGAGGTGGTTGTTGGGCTGTGTTGGCGGAGGGCTGGAGGGCTGAATACGCAACCTGAGGGAGGACAGGACGGAGTAGGAGAGGAGAAGAGAAGAGAGATACGACAGTGATGTAACACTTCAGTCGATAGCGCTGCGCCACGGTATCAGGTTCATTGTTCACTGTTCAATAGCTGATGAGTAGTGTGTGTGTGTGTACCTCTGAAGCTGGTGGGTTAGGTGACTGGGCTGGCTTTCTCCATGGCCTAAAGACAGACCCTGCGGGTAAAAAAAAAAAAATTGCCTTCTCACAGCATGAATATAACAAAATTATGACTACATGAGGCAGACTATACAACATGAAATAGCATAACATGCACAAATGTATATGCCTCAAGAAAAGATATTAAGCAGAATGAAGCTACAATGCAGTCTACCCAAGCCTAAGGTGAACCAATCAATAAACTAGCTTTGTCTCACATATGTTCCTCCCTCAAAAAGACCAGCAACTTTTGTCTCAGGGGAAGTAACAGTAGTTGATTGCAGTATATAATGCACTCATTGCAGCAATAATCAAAACATAGTTCCCCTTTTAATGAATGAAGAATTGCTGGGAATCAACAATCAGAGTTTCTTTCTACTGTTGGCTCTGCATGATGGAAAAGAGAATAGTGATCCCTAATCTGGTAATCTGGTCATTTTAGCTACTCTGGTTGTGAGTGAAATCCCTGCTGCTAAAATCTTTTGTTTATAAGAAGCAGCTGATCAGAAGACACTTGGGAGGGCATGAGGAGGCTAGAGCAGCTTTGTTTCAGTCAGTGGAAGAACTGAAGGGATTCTCCACCAAGGCCCAGAATAAGAAAAATATTGTGAGAATCATGCAATTACTCTAGTCCAGTCCAAGAATATGAAAGTGGAGCTGGAAATCAGCACACTGGGTTCATTTAAAGGTTTCATAATGCAGTCCAAGCATGGTGACAATGCTTCATATTATTAAAGTTCAGCCCACTGTGCATCAAAGGAGCTGCTGTTACACCATGCTGCTTTTTGCAGTCTTAACAGACAGTGTGTGCATTTTTGGCTTGCTATAATTTTATGAGGGCTACCTGCCAACTTCAAATACCTGGATTTGCTGGTGGAGGATTTGTTGCTCTTGCTGGTACAGGATATGCTGCTGCTGGGTGTGCTCCAGGAGTTTCTCATCCTGCTGAGCAGCATACATTTTCTGGAGCTGCTCACACTCCTATTGGAAATGCAGACATGCACCCAATGTATTTCATGTACATGCTAACAAGGTACAAAAGTATCTACTTTGTTGGGCCAGAGGTTTAATGTGGTCTCATCTTAAGAAAAACTGATCCAGTGATCCAACATTTATCTATGTATTTTTGAAACGCTGTCTTTAGGGGCCAACAGGAACCCTCCCCATGCACCTAATTGTGTAGGGACCACACACACAAAGTGAAGCTGTTGTACATTACAACTGTAGTTTATAGAAAGATGTGATGCAAACAGAGGCAAAAATGCAGACGTTCCAAATAATTCAACTTAAGTCAAACTTTGTTTGAGGCTGTGATTCAACTTGACTGTTCAGTAGAGACAGTCATCTATGTTTGTGCTACTTTCTCTCTTTTGAGTTTCACCATGTGTGTCTGTGTGTAGGGAGGGGCCAACCAAACACATCACACGCAAGGAGACACAAGCGACTTGAAGAAAATGTCACACTTCTCAAGCTGATGATAACTCATTATTAAGTTATTGTAACTGCAGTAACAGCTCTCCCAACAAGGAGTCACAACAGTGTTCAGATCCAGTGGCTGACTCTGCCTGGACTGTCTCATAGGATGCATCACATCTGAGTTCTCCGCTGCTAACAAAGCACATATCTACAGTGTCAGGGATCTGTTTGTATTCCTCTGATTCAAACCTGCACCACAGTGCTGCTTAGTTTCCTCTTCAGACACTTAAATAACTAATGTACATGTTCTTCTGTGCATGCCAAATATTTCTAACACTGGCACAAAGTTAGGGATGTTTTGTTTTTTTTGTTTTTTTAAATAAGGTGATGTACCTGCTTGAGTTGCTTGATGAGGCTGCTGTTCTCTAGATGAGCCTTGAAGGCCTGAATGGTGGCGGCCCCATCAGAGAACCGTCTGACAGGAGAGAAGCGCTCCATGGGGAGATGAAGGGTATTACAGTCCTTATAGCTGGATCTGAAAAGGGGGGCCGTGGGGAGCAGACACAAACAAGTGTGTACACAAATACACACAGGCACGCAAGACACAACAGACACCATAGGTACATTGACACACACATTCAATCATACAGACAGAGATAAGACACAGAAACAGACACGTGAGCTCTTTAAACCTGCACAAAATATTAAAATTCAAGTGATATGATAGAGATACAGTAAGTGTATTAAAAAAAGCACAAGGAGTCCAAACTGATTTGTCAGAAGAAACTTGTAACCATTACCATTTATATGATTTAATCTTTACTGTAAATCATGCCATATAAGGCTAGTTACATTTGATGAACTTAACGCCAGTTCATCTAAAGTCAACAGTGATATACACCAATCAGCCACAACATTAAAACCTCTGACAGCTGAAGTCAGTTAAACATCTTGTTACATTGAAACACTCTCCTCTGACCCTGGCATTGATGTGGGGTGTTCATGTGACACATCCAAACCACCTAAACATTGTTGCAGACCAAGCACATACCCACTGTGGCAATGGCACTCCCCAAGAAGGACAAAGCAATTAAAAAATAAAACGCTTAAGGAACACGATGAAGAGTCCAATATGCAGACCTGGTGTTGTGCCTGCAGACACGGCCTACCCTATTTTGGGGGGTTAGTGTTGTGGCTGTTGGGCAGACCTTAGACAGTATGGATTATTTGATGGCGATCAAGTCATCAAGAAATTCATTTTCAGAAAAAACAAAACAAAAATACAACTGAGGAGAGCATGCTTTCTTTAACAACAGGCAGTCCTCTCTCTCCTTTATCCCTCTCTAGCCACATTTTAAACTCACATTTAGGCTGCCTTTGAATCCATGTTCAACAATTCACACTCATGGAAAAATACACTCCATTTTGAGTTAGAGGATGAGGGACAACAGTTAAAATTACCAGCATGACAACAGTAAAATATGGCTGGTATTGGAAATAAAATGTACAAATGTAGTGATTTGGCTTTGAGACTTTGTTCGAACAAAAACAAAAATCAGGCAAAACTTTTGTTCTCCCCCAGGGTTGTGGGGATGAAACAGTTTTTATGAATCCTGGTTTACCAGCGATGTGGAGATACAGTATTAGTGCTCTGTGCCACAAAGGCCATCTCCACCATCACTGGCAAAAAAAAAGAAGAAAAAAAAACCCTCCTTCATTGGAGGGTACCCAACCTTCACCTTGCTGCTCAGTGTGCTTGTGATCTCAATCAGTAATGTGTTTGCATGTGATGAGTATGTGTGAGTGACATAAGAAAGAGTTGGGCCTTATTTTCCATTCACATAACGGGTCTGAATGTTTGTGTGTGAGTGTGTCTGTGCATATACAGCGCGGAGTGGGTGTGTCCCCTCACCGGGTGTGTATGTCGGGGGCCCAGCACCCCCGCTGGCGGGGGCCTTGGGGCCGCTGTGACTCTGCCGAGGGCTCGCCATGCGATGTGCTCGTGAACGTGTGCGTCGTGTGCCGCTTGGAGCGGTTCGCCAGGTACCTGGGCCGCAGGGAGGGGGGAGGGCGGGGGTGAGGGTGGGAGACAGGAAGCAGCGCTGGTCAGCTCTCTGTCCTCATTGGCTAATGGAGATGGGGCGGGAAGGCCCACCCCTTCCCACTTCTGCCAATAGGTGCCATGATTAATATCATCTTAGCCAATCAGAAAACATTAAACAAAATTACGGTCGATGGATGTTATAGCTTATGGATATCCCACAATGCTCCAGCATCCAATTTTAGGATTAAACTGGTTGACGTTTATTATTCATTGGTTTTGCAAACTTCAGAGTTAGCAAAGCTGTGTGAGAAAGAGTGAAAAGATCTATGAGATAATTTGGCACTTATTGAAATGAGAGAGAAAGAGAAGCTCTTGGCCAAAGAGTATGAGAGATAGGAGGCACTGTATTTGGTGGTAGATTCAGTTTAGGACTGTGGCAGAAGGCACTTGCGCAATGGAGAAAGGAGAAAAGATGGGGTAAGCACCGCAGCCGAGCGGCCACCTCCCGCGGGGGAAAGCAGAGCAGCCAAGAGGCACTCACTCCCAGCAACCCAGGACACCAGCGAGGTCTACAGAATGTGCTGTCTGAAGAGTATCAGCTGGGAAGCACTCACCTGGACTTTTGTCTGCATCTCCAACTAACAACCCAGCTCCTGTAATTACCCAGGCCTTATTTCACTTCCAATGTCAGAGCTCCCATTTTGGATAGGTTTTCCAGATTATTTCAAAAAACAAAATAAAACAATTGTCATTACACAATTGTGGCATTTGTTAATATATATAACACCTACTAGACAAATCATAGGCTTTAATATTTTTGCCTACCCATATCTAAAGATATGGGTAGGCAATTAGATTTAGATAAGATTTAGAATATTCATGTATTATTTGTCACAGGCTATGAGACTTCCACAGAATCTCATTTAGACAGCACCTCTGTACGGCATTCTCCTTCACCAAAAACCGTCACCGTGGGTTACCTCTGTACTGCCTCTTGATCTGGCTCTCCATCTGAACCCTCCTCATCCACCGGAGCTACTGCAGGGATAGGATGCTAAGAGAAGCAAAAAGTTTACTGGTCAACACCTGTTCAGCACATAAGAGGAGAGCATACAAGGTGGACACATTCAGAAATCCAGATCCTCACCGGGCTGGTGACAAGTGGCGAGGGCCCTCGAGGTCTTTTCAAGAGCTGAGCGTGTAGCTGAATGTTGGCCCCGCCGTCGGAAGCTCTTCGACCCAGAGGCCCCATGCCGTTGAGCAGCTGCAGAGTAGGTGGCTGTAATAATGATTGCTCCTAAAAGATCAGCAGCCACAGGGAGTCAGATTAGAGTGGAAAATAAATAAAGTAAGCTGATTGCTTCCAAGTGAGATCTGGTCTAACCCAATGAAGTGTACCTTGTATTCCAGCTGCTGTGTGGGCTGCAGGCTCTGTGTGGGCATGAGAGTGTGCATTTGACCCATAGTGGGGGCAAGTGGGATGAAAGGGGGCTGGGGCAACACGCCACGAGGGAAACCTGATGGCAGCTTCTGGAGGTCTTCCTGCATCTCTGTCCTGTGATGAAAACAGAGAAAAGAACATGAAATAAGTTGGTTAACACTTGTGAGAAAGTAGTTAATATGATTACTAAAGCGTCAATGCATCACTTTTATTCCGGTTGGATCATTTCAATTTACTTGAAATAAGACATCTGCACACCTTGAAAAAAACATTTGAGATATGTGTGATCAGCAATTACATCTGAATGCTTTAAAACTTGACACCACTCTGACTTTCTTAGTAGTTGGCAGACCACACTTCCCATTTTTCAGGTAATGCAACAAATGAACAAAATTGTGCTGCACTGTTTTAAACAAATATCTGATATCTGATGCATGAATACAATGTCAGTTCAATCGCACTTCACCAACTCAGGGAGGCTGTTCATGTGTTACCTTTGGTCTGGTACCCCCACAGTGTGCCGCCTCATTGAAAGGTAGCGAGCCATGGCTTCAGGAGATGGCTCCTCCCCTTCATCACTGTCCAGAGCCATGCTGCCCTCAGGCTGAACGACGGATAAAAACACGATCAGTATTTGGTAATCAGAAGTGATCTCTGGTAGTGTGTGTTGAATGTTTATGTACATTTTGTTACAAGATAAAAATAAAATACACATTTTAAATGCATTCCAGTTTTATATACATGCTTAAATGTCTTCTATTAAAATAGAGCAAGTTCTTACATTACAAAGTGTTTGTGTACATAGATTGTCATAGTAAACACTAATAATAACCCACAAACACTAGTGGAATTCAATGAGGATAAACTCACAGAAGTATTAAAAAATGGCTGCTATTGACTAATTTAAACCACAAAAGTTAAAGAGAATGTATTATAACTCTCCTTATTCCCTGTCACATTATATATACTGTTTATGAACAAAAGTCCTGATTTGTTCGAGCTTGGTTTCAAGCTTAAAGACCCTAACTGCTAACCACCCACTCCCAGGCTGATGACAAGCACGGGACTCCACTGCTAACTCACCTCAACAATCTGGTTCTCTGGATTGATGAGTTGGACGTGAGGAACAGTCATGCTAACAGGATTACCTTGTGGGTCTGTCTGCTAGTACACACAAACACACAGACACACATACAGAGGTCACAAGGGTTGTGCTAATTTGATAACAATCTTCTTAGCTAAGCATGATTAGTAGATATGGGTTAAAGCCGGTCAACTCCATTCAGTGGTCTGACAGCAGGATTGTGGTAAATTTTTACTGACAGAAGTCACGAACCAACTGAACAGCTGTCTTTACTAAACCTACAGTTCAAGCTCCAACGATCAAGCTTTATTATAGAAGCTGTTAATATGAAGACACTTATTTACATAAAATCCACAGAATACTACACTGATCATTTTGACTGAGTGCTGCAATAATGTCACGATCCATTACTACTAAACTATCAAAACTGTATTGGTATTAGCAAAACCCATGTATCATGACAGCACCAAAAAGTAATAAATCACCTGCACAGCATTTAAAGGATAGCTAATGGAGCGTGGTTTGGGTGGAGCAACACGCAGGGTCTTGTGTTTCTTGAGGCGGTCAGCCAGCAGACTGTAGATGGCACTGTAGTGATCGTATGCATCTGTTTGTAGGGACTGGAGAGGGAAAAGCAAGACAAACAAACTGTGCTGCTTACTTTTGACCAAAAAAAAAAAAATTGTAAATGTAACAATGAAATTTTTTTTGGCACCTGAAGTGTGCGCTCTCGGTCCAGGCCCATCTCACACATTGCCATGAGAACCTGCTCGTTGATGATCTCTCTCTCGGTCTTCACCTGCTCACACTCTGCTATCAACTGGAAACGAGCAGGAAAAAATATGGCAACATTTTATAATAAACTCTGCTTAGAAATTGTAAATAGTTACTGCTATTAAACAATGATAATGATCACAGCATTCACTAATTATTAGTGAGGTCTTACTTTAACTTATGTTGATTTATGCCATTAGTTTGTGTAAAACAAATCATAATTATATGAAATGAATTGTTCATCCACCCATCCATCCATCCACTTCTGCTTTGATAAGGGACAATAACTGCATTTTGATGACACCTTCACACATAACACTATATATGTCCGTTATTGTATAAATTTGTTAATGGTCACCAAATGCTATTGAGGTGTGTGACAAAGGCTTCATTAGAATCAAAAGATGCTGGCATTTCAAGACAATAATAAGACAAGCCTCTCTCCTAACTCGCCGTATCTTATCCCAGTATTTTTTCTTCCCCCATAAAAGAACCAAGTAGCTTTGGTGCCTGAAGCTAACCAAACAGCTAGTGGAGGCCAACAGAAAGTGAAAACAAAACCAAACGGTGAGTACCGGAATTTAAACCGCAGCTTCCGGGTTTGCAGTCTTGTGATTTACTAACATTCCTAGATATAAACTCTTAACCCAAGAACACTAACCCGATTTTTCTAACAGCATCACTCTCACTTTCACTTGGGTGAAAAAAATAAATTAAAAAAATCACCCAACGTTAGTGTTTTAAGCACAAGTATTATAAAGAGAGACATCATTATATAACCATCCATAAAATGCTTAATAGATGAACCAAACACCATTTATTCCAAATACCAAAGTTTTGTATTATCTGCAACCTTACAGTAACCATCTAGATAAATGTTTACAAACTAACTTATTACTAGCCATTTCTTTCATGTTGTTAACAGTTAAAAAATGAAATTAACATTTATAAATGAGCAACATTTTAGAGAATGCATTTATTTTATTCTAATGATATAAATTAAGTTTAAATAAATTATTTATTGCAAAGTTTTACAGGGATCAAAGAAAGGCTTGTTCAAGGCTAGCTGTTATCTTGAGCTTAACTGGTGCCTGGCTTTAGCCTTATATTTAACATGGCATTTCATAATTCTGGGATTCACCTTCTCACCCGGCTTTCAATGATATGTAGCGTACCCAAATTATCTGGCTAATTCAATATTTTATTAGTGTAACATACAGTAGCCACTGCACTACGGGGTGAGGCATTTTTGCATTTTTCATGAGTTTTGACAAATCGCCATATTCTACTTAAACTGAAGAAAAGAACTGCACACACTTGTGCGCGCACGCACGCACGCACGCACGCACGCACGCACGCACGCACGCACGCACGCACGCACGCACGCACGCACACACACACACACACACACACACACACACACACACACACACACACACACACACACACACACACACACACACACACACACACACACACACACACACACACACACACACACACACACACACACACAGAAAAATGAACTCTGCACCAAATGCAAGACTTTTAAAGAGGTCTCACCCTGTCAAACTCTGGGTCTGGGTCCCCCTGTCTCATCCACTTGTTCTTACATATCTGCTCCATGGTCAACCGTCTGCTGGGCTCCAGTACTAACATGTGTCTAATTAAGTACTCACAGTCTGTAACATGCATAAACATACATATTATACAGGCACAGTACACAACAGTACACAACATTTCAACTATTTATATAAGCCCTGTCTGAACAAAACACATGCTTAATAAATCTTCCAAGTGGTGTTAAATGATCAGAAAAATGATTTGTAATGTTCATTAAAAATGTTCATTGTTTTCCAAAATATTGGAGTCTTGTTCTGTTCTTTGCACTAACATAAAGCTACCATGGTTCAATAACAAAAATAAGAAAGTTTTCGATATCAAACGATGGCCCGTTTTTGACTTCAGCAGCAGCTGCTAAGTCTTTACTGCGTACATCACACCGAACAAACGGAAATTTGTTTTGCCTGATTAAAAACATGGAGAAGAATAAGAGCTGACTGCAGTCCCACCTGTGGACATGAAGAAAGGGATGCGGAACTTTCCACTGAGGACACGTGCCCGCAAATTTTGTAGAGTACTGCCATCAAAGGGCAGGGCGCCACACACCAGCACATATAACACCACACCCAAACTCTACACAGAAGAAAGGGAAAACAACCGTGAGTACATAATTTTTAAATTTTAGCAAACCAGTCATTTGTTAATTACTTCCAGAGCACTACACATTGTTGAAGAAATGTGGTCCCGTGTGTTACTATTTATTTCTTCTTTTTTTTTTTTAACTGTACCTGGAACATTCAGGTCAGGTAGCCACACCCCATGTTGCAGCCCAGCAGGGCCTTATGCGTACCTAAAAGTCGACTCACCCATATATCTACTTTGGGTCCGTCATACTCCTTTCCCTCAAATAGCTCTGGTGCTGCATAGGGAGGGCTGCCACACCATGTCTTCAATAGCTGGCCTCGAGAAAATAAGTTGCTGAAGCCAAAATCTGACAGGGAAGAGAAGAAGTTGATTTAATCTCACCAGTTGCCTTGACAGAGTCAACATTTTTTTCAAAACAGAAAAATGCTCCTTAAGTACATGCCGACACTTGCCTGTACCCACATCCACCGCTAAATTTAACTTACCCACCCATACGCTCTTCAGTGCAAACACACACACACACACGTGAGCACAGACATACACACACCTGCGATTTTGATGTTGAGGTTGTGGTCCAGTAGCAGATTCTCAGCCTTCAGGTCTCTGTGGACAATGTTGCGGCAGTGACAGAAATGAACTGCTGCCACAATCTGCTTGAACTTCTTCCTGGCGTCCTTTTCTGCCATACGCCCATGAGCCACCAGGTGGTCTGTACATACAAACACACAATTTCTGGATTTAAGGAAGTGAACACAGTGTACTTACTCTGTACCTGTTAAGGTACAACGTCCTGTGCTACAGATTACATTAATTTGATTCCCAAGACCAGTTTAGGTTAACATTAAAGAGTACAGCTTCAGATTCTGGTGGGATTTGGAATTTTAATACACGACAGTCATCCTGAGTGAGTAATGCAGCATTTATTAATTCTTACAAGGAAAAAAAAGCCATAGTTTTAATTAGAGTGTCAGCAGATTTAAATAAATTAAATACTCTTTTTATTAACTTTTTAATACCACTTTAAAGGACATTTAATACCAAAGTTTCATTGGAAACAAATCAAACACAATGATGTCCCTTCATAATGAATGTTGTCCCAAACTTTCTTCATTGGCACTTTGTTGCTCTGTCAGCATTTCCAAGCACTGACTTTAACTAACAAGCGTACCCATTATTCTGCACCTTCCCACATCTGCAGGGTAGCTAGCAAAGCCTTCTTCATCGTCATTACTGCCTTCTTCAAGCTTTCCTGCAGTGAAGGCCCTCAAAGTGAACCCCCGTCCACCCTAAGCATATTTAACTGTCACAGGCTTTTTATCTTTTTTAAACACAAGATTCAACAGTTAGCTAATGTATCTACTCCCCATTAGCCATTTTACACATATTTTTAAAAAAAGAAAAAAAATGGCTGAATTGAACCATAAAGGTGGGTTTTTTGTGTGTGTGTTTTTTTAAAGCACAAAGCAAATGTTGTCGCTTAATACCACTCAGTTATTGATAGCTCATATCGGTCTACTTATGTTCAGTATTTAAAGGCAGGCTAAACTGGAGTGAGTTTCAAAGCACCACAGGCTTAATCGTACAGTGGCATTAGGGGATCACAATGCAGTACTGTATGTGGAAAATGTTACAGAATTTAACACAAAAATATGTTTTAAGGCAATATTCAGTCAATGTGTATTTAAAACTTTTTAAGGACAAGACTCTCTGTAATTAGATTACGTACTTCTAAAGATTTAGTTTTACATATTCTGATATCAAAGACAAAAAAATGTAGGAAAAAGACAAAAATCAAAGTAAAAAGAAGAGGGAGAGACAATGACAAGGCAATCTACATTAAGGTGACAGTGGGGGACTTCCTTACCAAATATCTCTCCACCGCTAGCGTACTCTGTTACCAAATAGATCATCCTCTCCGTCTCCATCACCTAAAGATATAAACAAATGATGAAAACTGGAACCTGCAGACCCTCTCACAGGCCAACATCTAGTCATGGGCGGTTCACCCGTTACATAACTGAATGAGTAAGCACGATTTGGCACACAAACAAGACAGATTTAAATAGAACAAAAACAGCCATGCACTTAAGTGTACTGATCAATCTATGCATGTGTGAGGATTAGAAAATTAAGGCCTATGGCAAAGTGATTAGAGAGTGTGTTTAAACTGCTGGGGGGTATTTCAGATCAAATGGTCAGACACCGGGATGGTGTTAGAATCCCCATACACCTGGAAAAGTATGAAAACAAACAGAACTCTCACCTCTAAATGTCCATCACTGAATCTCACAAGAGTGAGTTTCTGGGCAGAAGGCTGTAGTTCTGGACAACTACCTCGCCCCCCCACCCCATGACTTGACTCTTTCAGGTACATTTTGTAATTGAATTGTCCACACCTTGTGCAGTTCCCCCAGAAAACAATGTCATTTCACATCTGGATTCTTCTACGCTTAAACCATCTATTTGTTCACATTTGGCAACAGGTCTCGGGTGGAAGATGTGAGCAGAGATGTGTTAAAAGGCTCTGTGGGTGAGAGTGACTGTGTACCTGGTAGAGGCGGATGATGTGGGGGTGCTTCAGCAACTTCATGATTTGCACCTCTCTGAAGATCTTTTTCAGGTTCTCATCGTCCAGCTGGGTCTTATCCACTATTTTTATAGCCACCTGGAGACAGAGACACACGAAAAAAGGAGATGGAAGGAGATATGAGGATGAATGATGAGAGAAGGAGAGATGGTGAAGGGGTGAAGAGGGTGAGATTTAAAAAAGAAACATTGAGTACAGAAGAGAGCAAGAAGCAGCAAGGATAGTGGATAGCAGAGGAGGGTAAGAATACATCTTAAACCAAGCTACATGTTTGTCAGCTCTTGTGTCTCTAAAAACACACTCAGCAAACTTTGATGATAATGGTATTTTGCTGACACTTAAATTACAGGCAACACATCTAGGGCACAGACCCAGTGCCTTTACAAATATTACTGTGACAGCACAATAATCACAGAAGAGTAACGAGCCAAGAAAACAACCAGCAATGGAGCCAAGGGGACACAACCCAGGAGAGTTCATCAATTAAAACAAACATAATTTATAGACAACTAAAAACATAAAATGAACAGGAGACACTGACACTTCTTGAGATGACTGGTCGGCATGTGTGTTGTCAAAATGTGTTATCCCCCGAATTCCACTTTGTTTGGATAATGTGACCCACGCCGTGACCTTCGACTGCAATCGTAACTCTCTGCGTAACTGCTGAGCCCCTCAACAATAGCTCCAGCAGTGCGGACTGTGATAATGTGTGACAGGAGCTTTGCTCCGCCACTTAGGAGTGAGTAGACGACTTTAATGACTTAATCAAGCAAAGCTAATGGGGATGCCCCAAAACACAGCTTCTGCCAGATATAGACAAGCCTGGATAGATCATATGAGAAGTATGCAGTAATTATACACACAAAGCAGCTAATTTGTCAGTTTCTGTAAAGTACTATTCCAAGTCCTACTTCCAGACATGAAGAAGATGAGACCATCAAGGCCAACTTCCTGTGGCAGACAGGAAGGGGAAGTGAGGAATACCGGACAGGGGGTTCCTGAGGGAGCACGGGGCAGTAAGTGTGGCATTTACCCAGCTTATGGGTCGGTGTGTGTACTTTCCTTTCAAAGGTATTGTACAAACTGTGACAAACACTGGCACTGGTAGAGTTCAAGCCTTCGCTTAATTTGGCAACTTACAAAAACAAGTGTCAGGTGGGCGCAGTTGGCGTGTTGTACAGCTACTGGACAACAGAACTGTGCCATTTATGAGAGGATGTGTTTATTTAAGAAAAAAAACAATGTATCCCAAAAGTTGCACATCACCTAGTCTTAAGACATTAAGAGCCCCACAAACACAACTGCCATTTCACTTGTAATAGGTGCTGAGATCTTAAATTAGTATAAAAGATGATGACAAACAAAAAAACCTAATTAAATTAAAACAGCAATATGATTTAAACATGTTTGTTTCCATAGATAACTTTAGAAAGCATCAAAAAAAGAAACAAAATCAGCTCTTTCAGAACATCCCTGCACCCCTGTTACGCTATCCTACAGCTTTCATTTAAACCTGCAGAGGGTACATTTATGCAGTTCCAAAGTGCAGTTACTACACAAATTTTCTCCCTTGACAGAAATATGCTGTTATACAGCAGCCCTCACAGACTGTTTCCTGAACATTCAAATCCCTCTCAAATCATACACACTCTCTTTCGAACAACTGTTGGATACTTCTGGGGAAAACTAATTTTTTTCATGTTTCACAGTGTATGTAAGCATCTGTTTGGAAAGTATGAGCCTACGAGGTATTTTAAGCTCGAAGAGTTCATTCTTGGAACTGGCCATCGTCCAGCTTTGTTGACGTAACTGCTCCCCTCAACATCTTCTGGAAGGTATCAACGGGACATCTGGATCACATGAGAACGAATACAATATTGTCACTTTGGGGGCAGCAAGACCTTGTGAAAAGGTGGAAACAGGGCAACAAGTACAATTATACAATAACTGCATACAAAAAAAAACCTCTTAAAGCATTTTGAAAATGTAACTTATTATTTATCCATTAACATATGGGACATTAAAATGAATATCTGAGCCACAAAAAAATAAGACAAGCCTTTCTTTGCACACAGTAATTTTTCTCCATTATACGGTAACTTGGAATGAAATATGGGAAACTCTGTCTAAGATGCTGGATCAAGATATGTTTCTAAGGGCAGGGGAAAGATATCAGTTACCTCCAACCACGATGTTGGTCTTGGCTGAGACGGAATTCATGATAACACGTTTTTATCTGTTGGCGCAGACATTTGACTGCGCAAAGCGAGAGATCTGAGGTAAGCAACCTATGGAGATGTGCTTGCATGCAGCCCTCCATAAAACCCATCAGTGTGTGCCTGAGAGTAATGCTACGCGCAGAATGCCGACTCATGGGTTTGAACAGGTAGAGAGCAACTGGAGTTTACCACGAAGAAGAAGAAGAAATGTGAAAAATAATCAAAGTTTTAAAAGAAGCATAGACAGTGGAGGTGGAGATTTTTCACTTCACTCCAAAGATGCTTATTTTTGTCTATTATGACTTCAGTCTTCTCCCTGATAGGAGCTAGGCTGAAGGAGCAATACCAGCAGTCTGCAAAGCTCTGCATTGGTCCAGCATACAACAAGACTGGTCCCCTTAAGCCCTTCAGGTCCAGAGGCAGTTATAACATGTTTTAAGGTTGTGAGGAATGAGTGCAGGGTGCGGTTTCACACATGCAATACACTGAATATTTAGTATTAAGTGAAGAAGAATATCGGTCAAAGAGGCAGTGGCAGAGACAGCTATATACAGAACGTTGGTGGGGGGAAAAGTATAATGTTAGACACACATATGCATGCACACACACATCTGCTAAATGTCATTTGTAATAGTGAAGCTAATGAAAACATTTAGTCAAACTCCTAACGGTCGCACTCTGGAGCCTCGTCTCTCTCCTAGCACAGAGAAAATCCAGCCCGTAGCAAGAGACTTTGTCCACTCAGCTGGTCAGTAATATCTGTATGAAGATGGAACAATTCCTTATAGGAAGTAAGATACAGTGGCAGCATGGTTTAAGCAAGGATGCAGGAGATCTGGGTTTGATATCAAAAAGTCACTGTTCCTTGGGGGGGGGGGTTGGCTACTATAAAGCATGTGCTTATGTCCATCTTCTCTGGTAGAAGGGGCTTAGCACAGAGAGGGGATAAAGAAGGGCTGCCCTTTTTCAGATGCCTAGCTATAAGCACTACTTCCACTACCAAGCATTTGCCAAGGGTATGTCTGAAAAGTTGAGTTTCGAACTTCACTAACTAAGCAGCGTCAGGATTTTCATCTGCTTTGAACTCACTTCCACAACTCTTTCTGCCAAAAAAACAACACACACACACACACACACACTCCTGGGAGGACAGCTGCAATGAGACGAAGTGTCACATAGCCCTTCCGATCACAAGACGGTGACCTCAACACAGCACCATGTCAGAGCAGCTGGTGCACAGAAGAGGAGTCTGGACCATTTACTACACAACACGCATCACCAAATTTCACAGTACACAACAGTAACCAGTGACAACAAAGTAAGTGTTTAAGATGAAACGGCTCCTTCAGTATTTGGTGTAAAGCACTGTGCACAACTCAGAGCCGGAGGAAGAGGGTTTTCTTTCCAGGGTGTCCACTGCTAAATGAACTTTAAAGACACTGTAGCATGCCGCTCAGGAAAGGTTAAACACTTTCACTTCACTGTAAGAAACCCAGTAATAAGAAGATGTAAAGTACATGCAAATCTTAACATCGCTCTCCTTATCAGTGGCTTTTTTAATGAAATGATTGTAACAGGTTTCAGTTGTACAACAATGATTAACCTACCACACAGAGGATAGTAGGACTGGGATTACTGGGAGCTTGTTAGGAGCTTATACGCAGGTTAATGACACAGTGACACTTAAATCTCTCCCTGCATAAACACAGGGAACATCAACACAGATGCAAGAAAGACCTGGTTGACTAAAGTAAACACTGCTGTAACAACAATTTTAAGACCACAACATATTTCCAGTACTCCATCTTTACTGTGAAACACCCCTGCCCTCAAGCACACGTGTTTGTGGTTGCTGTTCCGTGGCGGGGAAATCTCATTGTCACTGGTTGGCGCTTACTGTAAAATTACCTCCATTTTCAGTACTGCACTATTTTTGGAAAATCATTACACTGTCTTATCCTGTCACTGTGTGTTACTGTATTGTACCATGGGCATGATCTATGGCATTCTGCTCATTTCTAGGAAACTGTACGCTGAAAACCATAAATCAGTTTCTTCAAGTTACGGAAAACTCCCTGATCGTGATTCTTGAAAATATCAGTAAGTTGACATTTTTGCCAAAGACATTGCAAAAATAACTGCGTTAGGCTGGATTTATGGTCTAATCACATTGGATAGTGTGCGTCTCAGATGGCCATTATCTGTAAAGTGCCAAAAACCATCAATATGGCATTCTAACAAACTTTACACTGTGACTGGCCAGCTGTGTTGAGCTGAAAGGAACTGGGCATTGTTCCCGTCACTGCGCAACATTTTGGAAGTGTACAACCCAATGCGATACCATCAGCATAACTCTGAGGAGACTGAAAATGCTTGAAGTTTTCCTGGCTTTTAAATAATACTGGATTCCTGCAGCCAGTTTTTTATTCCACCTGTAGATGAACAACTTTAAAAAATTAGTTTTGAATCTGTTTTAAAAAAAAATCTATGCATCTATAGTTAATAGAAGAAAAAAAATAAGGCAATCAACAGAAACACAAACCCGCATGCCTTTGGTTGACAAGGTCTATCTATGAGGAAGTAAAAGTCATAAAAGGTTTCCATGGGTGACACTGTGGAAGGTTTTATTAAAGGTTGCCTGTAAATGCCTTTGTCTGTGGCTCTCAGGTGGTCTCTCACCCTGTCAGTTTTCGGCTTGGTATGCCTGAGGTGTAGATGTCTTTCGGCTTTGGTTCTCCATTATTCTTCCTGTGGCTAACGTGCTAGTCTCAAGACAGCACTCCACACCTACATTTAACCAGTCAAGATGCGTATTCTGCTTAAGTGTGCTGCAACCAGTGGAATAAAATAGACTTGACATTTAAATAGCACATTTATAGTCTTACTGACCATTCAAAGCACTTTTGACTACAAACCACTTTTAACCATGCATTCATACAGTGTTTTAATCTCCACACTTCACGCACTTTATCAACCACACATTCACAGCTAATTAAGAAGAGCCGATTAACCTAACACACAAACGTCTCTGGACAGTACTGAGGGTTTCGCAAGCAATCAAGTCAGAGCGTGTCTGCTGGAAAAACTGATGAAACCATTTTTAAATTACCTCAAGCATTTTTGCATTAATGTTCCATTAACAGAAATTATAACAAATCAATGATATATGAAATTATTATAGACCTGTGATATAGAATTTAGAGTTAAACAGGATTTGGTATGCATTGTTCATGTGGCCTTCAGCATCCTTTAGGACTTGGACTTGAAAACATCCATGCATGACTCAACTATGGTTCTAAAAAAAAAGAAAAGAAAAAAAACTGGGTTTATGGCGTAACGTCTACAGTAGGAAGCCTGGGAAAGTGCATCTTGCACGTTCATCTGTGTTCTCACACACACACAAAATGGTGTAGTGTTAAACTCTATGAGGTTAACCTTCATCAACAACAGACAGATTACGACAACCACGGAGGGTATAATGCTCAGGCTTAACCCACAGGTTAAGGTGTTTAAACTCTCACATACACGCAAACAGCTGTGCTCAACTGACAATATGCCATCCAGGGTTGCCATTAAACCTTGCTTCTGCAAATGTTAAGCTAAAACTGTGCCTTTGGTTTACATATGTCACAAAGACATCACACCCCATCAGGTCACATAAGGTCAGCACAAATTGCTCTGACTGTACTACGCGCGAGCACACACAGTGATGGTACAGGCACAATGAGTCAGCAGCACAATGCCTTTCAGAGGTGTTCTACTGGTGTGTTGTGCACTTGTGTGAGTAAATGTGTCAAAATGACTCAGCTCAGTGTGTTGAGCTGAAAGTACAAGAAAGGGGACATGCTACAATGTAGAAGATTTAAAAAAAAGAAAGAAAAAAGGACATCACATTCATCTGCCAGTTTACAGCTTTTTCCCCTTCTTGAAAAGCAAAGCAGACATTTTATGTTGGGTAAATTTTGTGGGACATAAATATATAACAATGACTAGTATTTGCCACTGAGCTTTGATGAACACAAACATCACAAGAACCAGGTGTGTAGGAGAACATAAAAACTACGCCATTTTATGATAATCTCTCCTACAAAGCTTAATAACAATTTTATTTAACTTTTGGTAAATATTTGTATGCCAGAAGCAGACATTTGATTTCATGCATGCTTTTAAAGGATTGCCACATGAAACACCATCACTCTGCATTTGGATTGTATGAATGGATGACCAGTTTGGGGACTGGCAATTTTTAGAGTGAGTGATAACTACCGACTTCTTTTTGTAATGTATTCAATAACATAAATATTAATATTTAATTTGGCCTGTCAGTTTCACAGCAGCATCCCTGTATATAACTGCTATCTGTAACACCTACACACAGAAGACTTTAACAGTCCAGTGAAGCAAGTGAAAATCTTTCATGGCGTATTCAGACCAAACACCGTTTTCATTGTATAGACACTGAAGACAGCAACAAATACCTTGGGATCCCACAGGTAAATGGGAACCATGAAGAGGCCACTAGGACAGCTGAGGAGTCAGCTGAATGAGAACAAAAAAAAATACCTGGGTCCTTACAGTCATCAGATACCCTGCTGGGATAATAAACTGGCCAAGGGAGGAGACAGATGCCACTGACATCAAGACTAGAAAGCTCCTTAACATGCATGGAGGGTTTCACCCAAAATCCAGCACCCTGAGACTGTAAGCCAAGCAGAAGGAAGGAAGGAGACTGAGGACTAGTGAGTGTCAGAACCATTATCCTGGATAAAACAACAAAGATCCATGAGTACATCAAGAAAAGGGCCACAACTGATCATGTGCTTCAGTCAGCAGAAACCTGAAAAAGAAAAGGAGTGAGAACAGGAACCATCATGCATGGCATGTACCACCAGCAGATAGAAGTGGCAGATATTAAAAAAAATCCTACCAATGGCTGGACAAAGCTCGACTGAAACACAGCACCGAGGCACTTATCATGGCAGAACAGGAGCAAGCTCTAAGCACAAGATTGATAGAGGCTGGGCTCTAGCATACAAGGCACAAACATAGATGCAGGCTGTGCAGAGATGCCCCTGAGACAATCCAGGAAATAACAACAGGGCGCAGGATGGTAGCAGGCAAGGAACACATGGAACACCATAACAAGTGGCTAGCATAGTATACAGGAACATCTGTGCCGAGTATGACCTGGAAGTCCTGAGGTCTAAACAGGACCCCACCCCCCCAAAGGATGGTAGAGAATGACCAACCTAAGATCCTGTGGGACAGACGGACAAACCGGTAGTGACTAAACAACCGGACATAGTAATGGTGGACAAGCAGAAGAGAAAGGCCATAGTGATAGATGCAGCAATACCAAGTGATAACAACATCAGGAAGAAGGAACACGATAAGCTCGAGAAATACCAAGGGTTGAGAGAAGAACTAGAGAGGATGTGGAAGATGAAGGCAACAGTGGTCCCCCCCCGTGGTAATCGGAACAATGACCCACAAACTGGTATCCAGCAGACTCCAGGAATGACATTTGAGATCTCGGTCCAGAAGAGCGCAGTCCTAGGAACAGCTAAGATACTGTGCAGGACCCTCAAGCTCCCAGCCCTCTAGTAGAGGACCTGAGCCTGAAGGGCAAAGACTGCGATTTAGGGCGAGTCAATATCAACAAACTTATGATAGACTTTTCTCAGCTTCAATCTGGGACTTTAAGAGAAACGTAACACTGAAAATAATGTAAATAATTGTGTTATACTTTTAAATTGTGCTATAACTTTACAGATGGGCAGGATTGATAATGTAATCCCCATTCATATATTTGTTTTTGTGGGGGATTTTTGTTTGTTTTTTGTAAACCATAGGCACCAGCTGCTACCATAATGATAACTGACAGCTAGTGTGAGTAATTGCTAATAGTTAAACAGCAAATTATAACGCGTGTGCCAGCCAGGTTAACATTTATAAGTGTTCAATACTTCAATGTTGGTGAAACGGGAGCTTTATGGACTTCTCAAAATTCTTCATAAAGTGTTGTTCAGCGTTGTGAACATCAGCTGCTGGTGAGGAGAGAGGCTGTGTACCTTCCTGCGTGCAGTGCTGCTGTGTGAAGTTGTGTGTCACCTGGAGTAGGCAGAGATGGCCCAGTTGTTATTGATAATGCTGCAAATAAGTATCCGAGCCAACAGTAATTTTTAGTATAGATTAGTAACTATATAGATGTTTTTTTTCTGACACCCTTAGTGTATACCACATAGCACCCACAAAATGAATAATAAAATCTAAAAAGCTCTAAACTGCGCCAACAACACACACACACACACACTCACTCACTCACTCACTCAGAAGATGCCCAATCCAGTGACTCAAAGGAGTGGATGAGGCCTAGCAGGTTCCATGCCCCAATTCAACTATCCAGGTGGATGAGTTTTTAAAAAATTAAACCACCCCATTCAGTTGTTATGAGGGATGAATTTCCATAGAGGCCAAGACAATTTTTTTTTGTAAAAGGCAGTGAATATGCTTTTTAATGTTGTAAACCTGGGCATTTTAACATGGGAGTCTATGGGGATTGACTTTTGGAGCCAACCTCAAGTGGCACTTGGGGAACTGCAGTTTTTGGCATTTTGGCTTCATTTTTCAGCTCTGGAGGTTGCCCCTTGGCAATTACTTAAAGACTGTATGCAAAGACAAGAGCCGATGTAAATTTGTGCTGGTCAACATGAAAAGAGGCAAACACACATCCACACAAACTGAAAATATTTTAACTTTAGTGAAAACTTGGCTCGATGACATGCAGATTAGGCTAGTCAGCTGAGATTCTTCCATAGGCTGTTGGCTTCTGCTGACGAAGCTATCAGGAATGGAGGACAAGTTTTCTGACATGTCGTTTGTGGGAGACGGCTTGCAAAAAAAAAAAAAAAAAAAAGAGCAATCACAGGACTTCCTGCTCAGTTCTGAAAATATGTTACTGAGCTATTCACCAATTCCAGCTACTGGTTGCACTTTGGAAGGAAGTCGCTCTCCCCTTGGCTTAGGGGCAAATAGCTGTGGATTACAAAATGCTCCAAAAACACACTGACAGTATTCACGCACATAACATGAAGCAAAACTTCACTTTGTGTTTGGTCTGAACATACGGTTACACTTGTCCTTGAAAAAAGGCACAACACCTGATAATGCACAATGATGAGCTGATGGCTTCAATGATACAGAAACCAGTAAAACTAAATAGTGACCTCTCTTCTACTAGGAGCATTGCCAACAGCAAGCGCTGTGCATGTCAGTGGCACAGAGTTTTAGGCATTATACAGGTAAGAGGTTACAGAATAGGGACTTTTAGGGCATGCACGAACATGCACATGCGCAAACTGCTGGCATCAATCTGAGGCAGAGCCATAGCTGATTTTATAATTCATTGGGAACACAATGTAATCGTATTGACGAAGCCTCAAGTGCCCTCAAAAATGAGCTGCGCAGATATACACACATTCTGGTGTGTGTGTTCTTCCCCTTTTGAAGCTGCAGATTCACTGAGATGCAGGAGAAGACAACTGGAGGGCAGGAAAATAAGTCAGGCAGAAACTCAGCCTTTGTCGTATTACTCACCCAAATGAAATCACATTCGGGCATGTGTATGTGTGTCTGTGAGAAACGGAGAAGGGCTGCTGTATGTTGAAGAGCTGTGTGCGAATGTGTCTGAGGGAGTGAGTGAAATTGTTACACAGTACATTAGGCCTGTTACCTAATGCTTGCCATCCTGCTGGCCCTCTTCCTCTTGCTTGTCCTTTTCTTACCAAAAGCACAGGGGAAGAAAGGGGGACAACACAGGGAAAAGGACAGAAGGATACAGGGAAAGGCCTGCTTCCCCAAGAAATACACAGGTCAGGGTGTGCCACATGGCACCATTTACCCATCATGACACTTTGCAGCTATTTCAATGACAAAGAAACCAAGGACCCAGCCAGTCCGATAATAGAAGCACAATTCGTTCATGACAGACAAAAACCGGAGCCAATGGCAAGTCACTCCCATTCGAAATTGGTGGTTGGGGTCTGGAACCACCATCATCACGACTGAAACCATGGAAACCAGTAAGACTTCAATGGAGCGACCTTTCTCCAACTAGGAGCCTTGGCAACACACAGTCGCCTCTGACAACAAGCAGCACTTTGGATGACGACGGCACAGAGTTGTGATTTTTTTTTTTCCCCACTGTCTGTGCCTACAACTTAACGCTCTGCAGATGATGCCCATCTTGACTTTATTTTTAATAAGGTCAAACACGGGCACTGATCATACCTCCCTTCATCAGGATGCTATACACTTTATGCACAAACATATAGTCAGAAATGTCACGGAGCATTCAAATCAAATTTGACTAGCAACTTGCTTGTTACAGCTTCATGCAGACTGGAGTACTTTGTTGTTTTTTTTAATTATGGTCTGATCTGCAATTATCATTTTTGAAATTCAAATAAATAAAGGTTTGTCATGAATAAAATAGTCAGTAAAATGGTGCCGCACTCTGGTTTCATCCTATGCCCTTGCGTTACCACCACTGAATATTAGAACTTACCTCTTACTTAGAAACCAGCTAGGCCCAAAGATGCTCTATTAGACATGACTAGTGGCAAAGATGAAACATTTTATTGATTCTAATTAATTAAGTGTGCATAAACAGTCAATTCCATGTAACATCTGACAGGCACTGTTAAAAGGATATGCAAAAAGGATGTGCAAATTTGCCATCTGTTAAAGTGGTCTGCACTGGAAACACAAGGTGACCAGTACAAGGCCATCACCCTTATGTCCTACGTTAACAGGAAAATTGTCCATTTTTATGATATTCAAGCACCATGTGTGTTTTTTACCTGTGTGTACACAAATCCCACCTTACTCTTGAATGTTTCATAAAATTTGAGCAAGATTTTAATTATATTTTACCATGATTTCTTTTCTGAATGTCTACAAATGGTGGAGATGATAGTGACTTTGATCAGGTTGGATCAGAGCATGGACACAGATCCATCCATTATCCTAGATGCTTAAACAATTCAGGGTCATGGGGATGTTGGAGCCTATTCCAGTTGTCATAAGGCAAGAAGCAGGGCAAACCCTGGACAGGTCAACAGTCTATCGCAGGGCCAGGACACAGATTCATAGATGACTTCCACTTTCTCAAATGTAAGTACTGTTTCTCTCAGGTTTATAAATATGTATAAATATATTTACTGCAGTTTGTTAGTCTGATGGAGAAAGCAATTTAAAGATGTGACCTTGGACTCTGAAAAGTTGTGATCTTATTATTTCCTTAGATCACACTGTAAAGGAGTGTGCGTGTCTATGTATTCTTGACATCTCAACATGTAGGCATCCTTCAGTCTCAAGAGACTATGGATATGCATTCTAGTTGTCAATCAGTATTGGGAACAGCACCAGGTGTAACTGGCAAGGCCAATGAGAAAATGGCAGTTCTTTGGGCACAGCTGGCAGATGAAGACAGAAGATGGCCTGCCAATCTGGTTGGAGGCTTTCCGTCTCCATCTCCTGGCTTCGGACTGCTGGGCAAGTCTCTCTTCAAAGCTGGAGAGTCCTTTGTGTACTGCTTGCCTCCAGGTGGTTTGCTCTGAAGCCAAGGTTTCCCAGATGTTGTATCCATGTTTGGGCCTTCAAGTCTCTTTTGCAGACGGTGTTGTGTAGCAGCTGGGGTCTACCTTTGGGCCGTTTTCTCGGTGCCAGCTTGCCATACAGAAGGTATTCTCAACAAGTGCTTTCCCAAAACACTGAGTTTATGCGTGCGTATTGCTAACAACACACGGTAAGGTTGTGCCAATTTTGAAGGCGGCTGAACAAGCGATTCTTCAGAAATACAAATACATGAACATGCAGACAAGTTGACTGCTTTAGGGCTGGGGCGACTCATCGATGTCACTGATCATGACAACGGTCCACCACAAAGATGGCTGTGCGTGGAAAGGCACAGATTCGCCTGGAGAATAAACAGCAGCTTAAAAACCTCAACCACCACCACCTACAGCGTTGGGGTCGTTAAAAACAGAGAAAAGCACTTTGATCTGCAAACTGGAAATTACTTTTCAAACCAGCTCAAATTCTATACATACGCACATGAAGTGAAAGCATCCTGGAGTGCTCTGTCAAGACTTTATTTTTGTGTCTAAATTGATGTTCTCTGGCTGTTTTCTGTACTATGTTTACTGTAACAGTATTATCTCATCTCATTTGATATGCCAGCTGTAAACACTCCTGATGTGGCTAAAATATCAGAGCAAATTGATGTCCCTTTTGGTTTAGGCAGGGGTCAGCAGATTCTTTCATTTAGGAGGTAATAAACACTTATTAAACGTTGTTTTTCTTTATTTTGTTTTATTGCCAGAATAAATGAGATTAGCCAAACCATAAATATCTTGGGCTTAATCAAACACGGGAGCTAGCAAGGCAAAGTGTGGCCTGATCGATAACTCCCTGGTGTATTCACAGCAAGCATGTGAGTGTCCCGTGTCCTATGTATGCTCTACTCAGGCACCACCCTCACCTAAACCAAACAGTCGTGCAGTGAGAGCACATTTGGCTCAGACTAAACTGTGCTGCGTGCTGCATGTGAGAAAGGATAAAGTCTGAAAACATCCTGACTCGATTCTATGACACTGTCCAAAATGCCTGTGAGAAAACAGTGACGGTGATTGAATCAATAGACATAATGCAGACATGCTTTGAATTCAGTTTTCCATATTTATTTGGGGTAAAAGCTTTAAAAATAATTGATAAATTGGTCATAACGTTATTTAGCTTATCAAGTCGTGTGGATATGGTCGATGTCACTGAGGAAGCTCTGTGGAGCAATGTCCAACGCCAAACAATCAGACCCTTCCAAACAGGTGCAGCACTCAACTAAAAAAAAAATTTTAATTAGTTATGTCACCAAATTATGATGATGTTATTTACATAATTACATATGTACATCATGCCAGCTGGTCTAAATGCTGACTATTATTTCTATAAGATGATGTAGGCAAATACCATATTTTTGTAAATCAGTGTGAATTAACTGGTTCTTATTATTGCTATAACTGAAATAAAAAAATATGCAAAAGCAACAATGGTTTGGTCACATTTTACTTAGTCCCCAAGTCACAGAGCCATACAGTGGTGTGAAAAAGTGTTTGCCCCCTTCCTCATTTCCTATTTTTTTGCATGTTTGTCACACTTAAGTGTTTCGGAACATCAAACCAATTTAAACAATAGTCAAGGACAACACAAGTAAACACAAAATGCAATTTGTAAATGAAGGTGTTTATTATTAAAGGTGAAAAAAAATCCAAACCATCATGGCCCTGTGTGAAAAAGTGATTGCCCCCTAAACCTAATAACTGGTTGGGCCACCCTTAGCAGCAACAACTGCAACCAAGCGTTTGCGATAACTTGCAATGAGGCTTTTACAGCGTTCTGGAGGAATTTTGGCCCACTCATCTTTGCAGAATTGTCCTAATTCAGTTACATTAGAGGGTTTTCGAGCATGAACGGCCTTTTTAAGGTCATACCACAACATCTCAATAGGATTCAGGTCAGGACTTTGGCTAGGCCACTCCAAAGTCTTCATTTTGTTTTTCTTCAGCCATTCAGTGGTGGACTTGCTGGTGTGTTTAGGATCATTGTCCTGCTGCAGAACCCAAGTTCGTTTCAGCTTGAGTACACGAACAGATGGTCGGACATTCTCCTTCAGGATCTCTTGGTAGACAGCAGAATTCATAGTTCCATTTATCACAGCAAGTCTTCCAGGTCCTGACGCAGCAAAATAGCCCCAGACCATCACACTACCACCACCATATTTTACTGTTGGTATAATGTTCTTTTTCTGAAATGCAGTGTTCCTTTTACGCCAGATGTAATGGGACACACACCTTCCAAAGAGTTCCACTTTTGTCTCATCGGTCCACAGAATGTTTTCCCAAAAGTCTTGGGGATCATCAAGATGTGTTTTGGAAAAATTGAGACGAGCTTTAATGTTCTTTTTGCTCAGCAGTGGTTTTCTCCTTGGAACTCTGCCATGCAGGCCATTTTTGCCCAGTCTTTTTCTGATGGTGGAGGCATGAACGCTGACCTTAACTGAGGCAAGTGAGGCCTGCAGTCCTTTGGACGTTGTTGTGGGGTCTTTTGTGACCTCTTGGATGAGTCGTCGCTGCGCTCTTGGGGTAATTTTGGGCGGGCGGCCACTCCTGGGAAGGTTCACCACTGTTCCATGTCTTCGCCATTTGTGGATAATGGCTCTCACTGTGGTTCGCTGGATTCCCAAAGCTTTGGAAATGGCTTTATAACCCTTTCCAGACTGATATATCTCAATTACTTTCTTTCTCAATTGTTCCTGAATTTCTTTGGATCTCGGCATGATGTGTAGCTTTTAAGGATCTTCTGGTGGACCTTACTGTGTCAGGCAGCTCCTATTTAAGTGATGTCTTGATTGAGAACAGGTGTGGCAATAATCAGGCCTGGGTGTGGCTAGAGAAATTGAACTCAGGTGTGAAAAACCACAGTTATAGTATGTTTTAACAAGGGGGGCAATCACTTTTTCACACAGGGCCATGATGGTTTGGATTTTTTTCACCTTTAATAATAAACACCTTCATTTATAAATTGCATTTTGTGTTTACTTGTGTTGTCCTTGACTATTGTTTAAATTGGTTTGATGTTCCGAAACACTTAAGTGTGACAAACATGCAAAAAAACAGGAAATGAGGAAGGAGGCAAACACTTTTTCACACCACTGTAAGTAACAGAGTTAACCTAGAATGGCTAGTTTACACGGTCACGGTGTCAGAAGCCTTTGTTAATGAGCCACAGCTAGCAAGAATGTTTGTGGATACCGTGTACAGTAAAACCAACATTTATCCAGGCTGCTAGCAGCAACATGTGGCACAAACTGCGTGAGTGTATCAGCTCTCTTGTTTTGACTTCCACCTCACAAACTGATCTTGTCTGGGTGAAATGAACTTTCACTATTACAACATGAAGGTGCATCTCACCAGTTGTCTGCCATTGAAGGTTAGTTTTACTAAGCATGTAAGCCAAAAACCCCAAACTTCCACAAATGCACATGGCAAAAGCCGTGCTTGAAATAACAGGGTGTATTGGGAAATTAAACTCTAAACTACCCAGTGAATCGTTTGGGTTTTATAAAACAACAGAGGGGAAACGAGGCTTTGAAAAGGGACCATCCCTTTCTGTGCTTCGATGCCACCGAATATAAATATCCAGGTCCTTTTCTGTGTGACTGCACTGCAGGATATAATGCAGCTCCATCTGAGAACGGGGAGAGTTGTTAGGCTATTTTTGACTAGTCAGCGTTTCTCATCGGAACATTATAAAACCTGGGCCACAAAACAAAGCTCCCGAGCACATTTCATCTGATGACTGATTATCATATCCATATTCATGATATCCACGGGCATATTAAAGCACGCTGCTATTCTTCTGATACCCATAAGCCAAGTGGGGACACTGAAACCCCTGCGAGTTTGGATGAAAATTACGAAGTGACTGCAACGACCATCGACAGACAGAAAACAAGGCCTCTCTTTCATTCTTTCAGTGATTGCCATCTCTGGGGCTCAGACAACCACATATCAATGCAGCTGAAGACAATAGATACAGGGTTCCAGCCAGCAGTTGATCACCCGGTGCTGCGCCGGGCTGAAGCATTGTCTCCCCATGCTGAGAATTTCACAGGTTCACTATCCGTTCACCCCCTTAGTCCCACAGGGTTATTCCCAGTGTAATTTTTTTTCTGGTTATAAACCTGAGATATTGTATTGTATTGTTATTAGAGGAGGCTAACAGCACATCTCCCATAACTTATTGTCTTTACATCTCACAGCCATACACACACGTCAACTCTTTAGAGCATCATCTCCAGGACTGAAAACTTCTCCACGACTCACCGAACCTCCTGTATTTTGCCATTATGAAACTAAATGGAGGGTTCTCTCTCTATGTGACGCAAAGCATCCAAATGACCCGTGTCTGCCTGTCTGTGTGTATGTCAACAAGGGCATAGAGGTAAAGCAACACACTCAGCAGCCTTGACACACCTCTGTTTATGCCATCTGGTATTAAAGGCTCTTCATAATATACTGTAGACGCTGCTTTCAGTAATCAAAGCCTTTGTTGTGAGCGTTCACCTGCACATCCATCATAAGCAGTGTGCTTACTGATCGCAATACTCAGATAACCCGGGCAAGGTTTTATAATGTTACTATACCGAGTAGCTGCTCGCCAAGAAGCTGTAAATCAAAGCAGCTATTAGTAGAGCTCTCAATGATGCTTCTGTTGTCAGATACACCAGCAAAGGCTTTCTGATTGGTTTGGAGCTTTTTAGACTCACAGTACCAACACAACTGATGACCCAACATCAATAGACTGCTCATAGGCAAATAAAGCCTTGAAACACTGAGGTGCCACATGCAATTGATCAGAACAACTTCAAAACAATACTGAGAATTTCTGAATGCCGCCTTTCCTTTGTAATGCCCCAAACTTACCCTCGATCCAAAATTTGCCACCAGCAAACAGATTTATTATTTAACCAAAAAAAACAAAAAAACTTCGGTGTAAGCCATCTACTCAAGCAGCATAATTTTTGTGCTTCATGAATAATTTGTTGATAGTAGTATCTGCCATTCACTGTGCCAATCATCCAGTATACTGCTGTCGCCCACTCCATGCAAAAGCGTTTACGTTTCACTTAAACTGTGTGGTGACAATTCTAAAACCTCTAATTTTGCCCATGTCAACATTTTCTTGTCCAAGAAGATTCAATATAGTGTCATCTAGCTATTAAATCTGACATCTAATACCACAGAAACCGGTGTGTGAAGCCGACACTGCTCCAGACGTAAGAACGTATCCTTACGCGAAATGGCAAGTGTTCAATAGTTTGCTCACCTCATTTTCTGAAAGGTTAGTTCATTTTAAAGCCTAGAGTCTTTATCTTTGTTACAGTATGGTGTGGCAAACTTTTGTTGGTACTTTTATGGGGAATTCCTAAGAGGAATATCAAATCTTGGGTCACACAGCTCTATCAACTTTAGAAGTTCTCTGTTAACTTAATAAATATGATGGCCCAAACTTTTTATCCTTATGCAGTGGCATCTTATCAAAGGTATCTGAATCATAATGATCAGGTAATTAGCTATTAAGCTAAGCTAGCTCCTAGAAAATCGACTCTCGTCTTTTTCAACTTCGTCAATACCCTTCTCTCTGTCCTCTGCGCTTTGCTACACATTAACCTCCGGCCTTTTAAGCATTACGAAAAAATAATACCAGCGGATATACGTGAGTTTACATTTACGTTGTGGTAAATATATCTGTATCCAGTGGCTAACGGTGGTGTCCCGTGTCGAACGAACCTCCACTACCCCGAGCAGCGGTGTCACCACAGCGGGCTGCCCGCCGCCGCTGCCTCCCGAGCCTGAAGGCCCCAGCGTCATTCTACCAATATGGTCGAAAAGGCTTAGAATAAATCAGTGACAACTTCCAACTGTTTACCTCTGATACTCGGACATCAGCCGTCTTACCTTTGCTTTAGTAATGATGTGTGTGGCTAGTTTAACAACCGCGAAATTTCCCTTGCCGATGGTCCGCTCGATTTCGTAGTGGCCCACTCGGGCTGGGGGTGGCCTGGTGACCGAAGTGTGGCCAGGATTTGTGATGCACCCAGTGGCTGTGCTGGTACGACCAGAGTGGCTGATCCCGGAGGATGGCTGGGCTCGGTTTTGCGAGCCCATACCTGCGTGGGCCGGTCGGGCAGAGTGCGTAATCCCGGCCGCTGCGGACCCAGCAGCACCTCCGCTTGACACGGCCGCCATCTTCTCGCCTCTCTGCGGGAACAACAAGCAGCCGTGCGCAACGCGCATCGCGGGCACGCCCCCGCCCTGCGTCATTTTACGTAGAAGCTCTTCCGCAGCGCCCTCTCTAGGTTGTAACTATAGCAACGAGCGGCGTAACAAATGACTTCATCCACAGAAACGTATTGTGGTTGCCTTGGTGACAAAGAAGTGCGCATTATCACTCCGGTTCCCATGATTCAGTGATTCCTTGCAAACTGCTGCGTTCTGTGTGATCAGACGGCTTTAAAATGCTTAAAGGTGTACGCCCCTTTACCATTACAAGCTGAGGAATAATGTTACTCCATCGCAGTGTAAAAACATACATCTGGCATGAGTATTTACACAAAGGGACGCTTACAATTTAAAGCGGTTGAATGCCATAAAGAGGTCCCGAAAAAAATACGGACATTATGGCGGTCGTACACGGGCTCTATATCATTATTATTATTATTATTATTATACTTTTTTAATTTTATAAATTACTAACTACATGCACTACATGTTTTTTTTCCAAACATTTAACGTCCTCCAGAGAGGTACGTGTCGTTATTATGCTGAGAAAGGGCCCTGACCTTCTGAGCAGCGATTTGTTGTGTACTTCCATGGTGACTGAACTGTAGACATACCGAAATATCATCGCTGTGCCCCCATCACTGATGCTTACACTGTGAAATAATAATTACCCTCCTCACAAAACAAAATGTATATATAAGCAATAATGAAAAAAATATGTTATTGAAAAATGTATTTCTTAAATCCACTGATAACGCCAATTTAACACAGCAATAATCTAAGAAAAACAAAAGGAATGATTTCATGGGTCATTGCAGTTAATTTTAGTCTCTGGTCCATCGTCTCTCTCACCAGGCTGTAGACAGCACCGCTGCGTGGTGGAAAGGAGTTCCTGCATCCAGCTGGACCGCAGAGCATTCTGGGTTGCCAGACCCCAGAGAGAAAGCAATCCTACCTGTTGACTGGTGTTAAAATAGATGAGTAATAGATAAATAATTGTGAATATGTTTTGGCACGTGCATTCTTCAATTGCGCCAACAGCTGAAATAATGCGTTTCTAAAGGCAAGTTTTTTAATGTACAACTGACCTGTATTTTAACATAGGGAGTGGTACATGTAAAAGGCATCAGGGAGTGCTCAGAGTCACAGAAAGAGTACTGGCTGGTTTCTTGAGGACTAATTTAATGAAGATGTGGGTGCCACAGTGGTGCAGTGGTTAACTCCTGGGCTCAAATCCACTGGCTGGCTGCAACCAGAATGTCTGGCTTCCTCCCTATGCTTGTAAATGGTGATTCTAAATTAGCCTTAGGCATGAATTTGACTGTGAATGATTATTTTTCTGTGTTAGCCCTGTGATAGACTGGCAACCTGTCCAGGGTGTACCCCTCTTATGCTATAAGAACTGGCATAGGCTCCAAGGCCCCCATGACTCTGAGTTGTATAAGTCAGTGGGAAAAATGGACTAATGTGGTGTGCCCATTCTGTTAAGTAGACAAACTGCTAATTACAAAATGCACAGAGAGTCAGAAAAAGGAGGAAAAGTTGGATTTAACAGTTTGATTCAGGGTCCCCTGTCCAACATATGCATATGCTAACTCATTTGTGCTTTCTTATATACATAAAATAGATCCAAGTCTGTGGGCCAACCACTGAAAGACCTTGAAATGTCCCCTTCACCAAGATTAGCTGTAAGAAAACACACTAGATGAATTATACCAAGTGTGTTTCATTATATGTTGAATATATAGTTATGAGTGTATTTCAGGCTTATTGAGTTAGTATTTTACTAGTCTATTCCCAGTTTCACTCAAAATTACTTAAAGTAGTAAAAACCTTCCTAGTTTTGTACATTGCTAAAAAAAACTTTTTTTTTTAAAGGAACACTTTGAAAACACATCAAATATCAATGAAAAAAAATCATGCTGGATATCTATACTGATATGGACTGTGTTAGGAATGAAAGGATGCCACATTGTTTGATGAAAATTAAAATTACCAACTACAGAGGGCTGAATTCAGAGGCATTGTCACCAGGAGGAACTCAGGACCCTCTGCACCAGCATAGTCCAAGGATTTCGTCCTGATACCTAATGGCAGTCAGGGTGCTGTAGCCTACCCTGTAGAGGTCTGTGCATACCTCCAGGGATATGCCTCCCCAGACATCACTGACCCACCACCAACCCAGTCATGCTAAATGTTAAAAGCTTCTACAGACCTTTTCACATCTGTCACATGTGCTAAGGGTGAACCTGGTCTCATCTGTGAAAAGCACAGGGTACCAGTGGTGGCCCTGTCAATTCTGGTATTCTATCGCAAATGCCAATCGGGCTCCTCTGTGCCAGGCAGGCAGAGAGCACAGGGCCCACTAGAGGATGTGGGGCCCTCAGGCCACCCTAATGAAGTCTGTTTCTGATTGTTTGGTGAGAGACATTCACACCAGTGGCATGCTGGAGATTTTGTAGGGCTCTGGCAGTGCTCATCCTGTTCCTCCTTGCACAAAGGAGCAGATGGGTTAAGGACCTTCTGTCCAGCACTCCTAGAGCAACTGCCTGACTCTTGGAATCTCCTCCATGCTCTTGAGACTGTCCTTGGAGACACAGCAAACTTTGTGACAATGGCACGTATTGATGTGCCATCCTGGAGGAGTTGGACTACCTTCAGTTTTTTTTTTGAGCAGTGAGATCTTTAACTGGTTCAAAGCCAGCTCGTTCGGATTTATGGTAAATTTACCCAGCATTAATTGCATAGGAAGTACACAGATAAAGACAGTCGCACATGCAAACATCAATTTCCCCAGTAATTTGTCTCCTGAGGGGCCCGGACGTGTCGTCATGACGTCGTGCGTCGGTTTGTTTACTGTCTGAGCGTGGAGGGGGGGGCGCACAGATTTTCACACTGAATCTCTTCATCCTCCGGACGACGGTTACTTGCACAATGCAGTGGTTCTGCGAAATTTGGTAGTGACAGTTATTCACGCCGGATAGATTTTTAAAGGAACACTTCATGCTGTTTTGTCCGCAACGCTGGATACGAAGTCCGCTTTGAAAACATGAAGCTGCCTAACCAGCGGCGCTAATGTTAGCACGGCGAGTCACCGGTCTGGCGGACCTCAGGGTTTCAGATAGAGGAATTGAGTGTCGTCGTTTGGTTGTGTTGAAACTTGTCACTGGGTACATGACAGTCGACAGCTCAGGCTTCGTTACGGATGCCGACGGGACGAAGGTCCAAGTCTGTAGCAAACGTAAACAAACCGCTGTCACTGTAGCTTTCATTTAGCACCTGCTGTTATTGTTTGAAGTGGCACAATTAAGCTAGTCAGCCTGCTCGCCTTGTAATTGTTGGTGAATGGGGTGGAGTTTTTCTTAGCCTTGCCCTCCAGCCTAGAGTAACTTTAGGTGTCATTTGCCAGTTGTAGGAAGACGGTGTCAGAGAAAATGGTATTAAGAAGCTCTTGGAAATCTCGACATAAAAACAGCTGCGGACCTGCTCCCCGCTGGATCCGACCAGGATTGTCAGCCCTGCTCTATTTATGTGTTACTCGGTTAGCTTGCGGCAGTGAGCCCGTGGGGGAAACCAAAAACATAATCCAGAAAGATGCAGAGTTTGATGTCACCTATAACGACACGGTTACAAGTGAAAATCAGACCATCTATGCGTTTAATCACACAATTTCTCGGAATAAGGTGAGTTCGCCTTCTCAGACTAGCAGGTTTTGTTTTTCACCTAAAGAGACAGATTAATGTCAGTCCTTTCTGGTTTTTCTCTTTTGACTTTCAGACGGAGGGAGTGCGTGTGTCTGTGGACCTGTTATCCAACAAGTCGGAGAGTCCTATCCTGTTTGTAGTGCGACAGAAGCAAGCTGTGCTGTCATTTCAAGTCCCTCTCATTCTCAGAGGCCTGTGAGTGCCCCCCCTCCACACACTCACACTTTTACATACATCAGGAGTGAACTGCAGTTTAAGTAAAAATATTCTAAAAAGTGTATTTATTATAGGGCTGAAATTGGCACCAGTATGCACTGTTTTGCTGCCTTTAGAGTCAACTCTCTAGTAAAGATATCAAACATTAAGGCAGCAGTTTTCAAGCTTATTGTGCCCATATTCATTTGTGTGTACAAGTGACGTAGATTCAAGATGAAATGCAAAATGGAACCTGTGTCATCTGACATGTCAGTTCTTCTCTGTACACCTGGTTTATAAGTGTCTCTTGTTGACATCCCCAGTCCAGCTGAAGCCATAATCCCAGGAGATTTCATAATAGATGCAACTGAGTTTTCTTTTCATTGGGTACACAAACAGAATCTGTTATCCTCTTTGCCTAACAGTTTGGACCTTTGTTATATCAAGCCCCAAACTGCCAAACATCCATCAACTATGTTAACAGACTTGGCAGAGTTTTTCAGGGTATATGCCCCCGTTTGAAAAAATGAGTGCCTTTAAGAGTTTCATTATATTCAGTTAAACCTCTTTGGCCATTTTACATTGCTACAATAATGTTGGGTTGACAAAAATATCATGGTTCAAACCTGGACTTGCTTCAAGGCTCGCTAGTAGGGCTCGGCACACCATTTAGGAGCCACTGCATTAGGGTATGTAGTTAAATGGGGCATATTTATACAGTATGTTTCCCAGCTGCTCATTGCAGCATTTTCTTTCAGTGCCCCATTGCTTTTTGGGCCAGACTAATATGGTGACCTATCACAGATAAAACCCTGTTTCAGCATGTGCAGAAAAGGGTACTTGGGGTGATTTAGGAATGATGTAATTCCAGGCTCAGTACTGTAAAAAAATGCAGCCTGTCATCACAGCATGTAGCATCACAGCTGGCGATGGTGGTGTGACGTCAAGCTGTCTCTTCAACTCCGGTTATTATGTGTGAAATATATTCCTGGAAAGTTTTCCACTGTCAATATAGCAAACATCATGTATAAATATAAATGTGTATTGGAAATGCATTAAAAAAATAACAGCCAATATCTCAATAGTGGATTTTTTTTTTTTAGTCCCCAAAAATTCGATCGACATCAACATCCACCTGAAAAAAAAAACGAAAAAAAACATTGTTTGGCCTTTACTTTGTTAGTATTGCTTGATGTTCTAGGCTTACGGATGCATTAAATACAACTCCAGGCTTATAAGCATGTCCTTTTTCCTAACTCCACATAGGCAAACTGTATATAAAGAGGTGATCCAAGGTTTCTTTTAAGGAGTGTCAGGCTGTTTGGACAGTAAACAGAAATGACTGCAGGTCACAGGATGTAGCTGTAAAAGCAGATGTGGTGGAGAAAGATGATGATGCTCAGTCAGCAGCGAGACTCATAATCATTAGTTCATTTCAGAAGTGTGAAGTTCATTTGACAAACTGTGCAGGGAGGAAACCGCAAAATCTACTTCCTTTAATAGGCTCGGGATCGTTCCCAGGTGTCACAGCTTCTGAAACCTGACTTCATCATGTGGGATTTGATAACAGGTTAGGAGTTCTGCACTTTATTAGCAGTTGGCTAATAAACTGTGTCTCCTGCACTGTTGGGTTTTGCAACACCAGAGTCACCCTGCTATTAGCCTTTGCTTTGTGGCCTCATGTACAGGCACGTTTTAGCAGATCGCTGATGAACCTTGGACTTTCACTTCCTCCTTTGTGAACCACCAGTGGGGCGGTGGGCAACTGGTGTTACTGTGAATGCCGAAGTGAAGCTCATTTGGTTATTTTTAAAGAAGAATTTTGATGAGTTCATGTTTTGAACTTTTTGAGATTGTGTAATTGTAAAAAAATGCCCCCTGATTTATGTCATTCTTGTAATATTAGAGAATCTACAGTGGAGGAAATAATTAATGTGATTCCCCTTCTGAATTTCTAAATTTGCTCACTTCCAGAGAAATGAACAGTCTCTAATTTTTATGGTAGTTTCATTTTAATGAAGAGGCCCAGAATAGCAAAACTCCAGAAAAAACACATTACGTAAGAGTTATAAATTGATTAGCATGTTATCGAGCAAAATAACCATTTGATCCTCTACAGCCCAGCCAGAATTCTGGCTCCTACAGACTGACTGTGTGTACGGGTGACTCACAGATTACAATTAATCAATCAATCAATTAGAGATACTCCTAATCTCAGCCTGTTGTGTGTTTAAAGTACAGGTGCTGGTCATAAAATTAGAATATCATGAAAAAGTTGATTTATTTCAGTAATTCCATTCAAAAAGTGAAACTTGTATATTATATTCATTCATTACACACAGACTGATATATTTCAAATGTTTATTTCTTTTAATTTTGATGATTATAACTGATAACTAATGAAAATCCCAAATTCAGTATCTCAGAAAATTAGAATATTACTTAAGACCAATACAAAAAAGGATTTTTAGAAATGTTGGCCAACTGAAAAGTATGAACATGAAAAGTATGAGCATGTACAGCACTCAGTACTTAGTTGGTGCTCGTTTTGCCTGGATTACTGCAGCAATGCGGCGTGGCATGGAGTCCATCAGTCTGTGGCCCAGCTCAGGTGTTATGAGAGCCCAGGTTGCTCTGATAGTGGCCTTCAGCTCTTCTGAATTGTTGGGTCTGGCGTATCGCATCTTCCTCTTCACAATAGCCCATAGATTTTCTATGGGGTTAAGGTCAGGTGAGTTTGCTGGCCAATTAAGAACAGGGATACCATGGTCCTTAAAGCAGGTGCTGGTAGCTTTGGCACTGTGTGCAGGTGCCAAGTCCTGTTGGAAAATGAAATCTGCATCTCCATAAAGTGGGTCAGCAGCAGGAAGCATGAAGTGCTCTAAAACTTCCTGGTAGACGGCTGCGTTGATCTTGGACCTCAGAAAATACAGTGGACCAACACCAGCAGATGACACAGCACCCCAAACCATCACTGACTGTGGAAACTTTACACTGGACCTCAGCCAGTGTGGATTCTGTGCCTCTCCTCTCTTCCTCCAGACTCTGGGACCTTGATTTCCAAAGGAAATGCAAAATTTACTTTGATCAGAGAACATAACTTTGGAGCACTCAGCAGCAGTCCAGTCCTTTTTGTCTTTAGCCCAGGTGAGACGCTTCTGACGCCGTCTCTTGTTCAAGAGTGGCTTGACACGAGGACTGCGACAGCTGAAACCCATGTCTGCATACGTCTGTGCATGGTGGTTCTTGAAGCACTGACTCCAGCTGCAGTCCACTCTTTGTGAATCTCCCCCACATTTTTGAATGGCTTTTATTTCACAATCCTCTCCAGGGTGCGGTTATCCCTATTGATTGTACACTTTTTTCTACCACATCTTTTCCTTCCCTTCACCTCTCTATTAATGTGCTTGGACACAGAGATCTGTGAACAGCCAGCCTCTTTAGCAATGACCTTTTGTGTCTTGCCCTCCTTGTGCAAGGTGTCAGTGGTGGTCTTTTGGACAACTGTCAAGTCAGCAGTCTTCCCCATAATTGTGTAGCCTACAGAACTAGACTGAGAGACCATTTAAAGGCCTTTGCAGGTGTTTGGAGTTAATTAGCTGATTAAAGTGTGGCACCAGGTGTCTTCAACATTGAACCTTTTCACAATATTCTAATTTTCTGAGATACTGAATTTGGGGTTTTCATTAGTTGTCAGTTATAGTCATCAAAATTAAAAGAAACAAACATTTGAAATGTATCAGTCTGTGTGTAATGAATGAATATAATATACAAGTTTCACTTTTTGAATGGAATTACTGAAATAAATCAACTTTTTGATGATATCCTAATTTTATGACCAGCACCTGTACACCTGTCCACAGAATAAGTTTCTTCCATTCCAACCTGTCTGCCACAAATTCAGCATGGGATCAAAGAATTATTTCTCACAGCATATGAGGAAAGGGAAATGAAACTTAATCTTTGTTTTTCCCTCTTTCTTTGTTTCTTTCTCATCAGTTACCAGAGGAAATACCCTTACTACCATGTGGGCAGGACCTTATGCCAACCTCCAACCCGGGCCGCCTCGGAGACTCAGTACTTCTTTGTTGACGTGTCTACCTTGTCCAGCCAGGGTACAAACTACCAACTCAGAGTCAGCCGTGTTGAAAGTTTCACATTGCAGTGAGTGTTATCTGATATGAAATATTGCAGACACACCATGCTGTGACTGCCTGGATTCCCAGCTTAATGTGCTGTATGTGTGTGTGTGTTTTGTTTGTTTTTGTTTTTGTTTTGTTTTTATACCCGGTGGGGGTGGGGGGCAGGTCTTGTTTTTGTTAGACTTTATTACAGATGAGCTACGGTCAAGTTTTTCTGAAAATCTTGAACACAATAACTTGATGTGAGGTAGGACGTTCAAATTCACACCATGGATGCATCTATGAAAAAAGCTCAGAAGAGTTTGAATTTCGACAACCTTGACCTCAGGGTAAAGGTCAAAGGAAAATTATGGGCATGGTAAACATGACCTACAGTGTGTTATTTCAGGGATTCAGTGTTTGCAGAGGGGTTTGTTGTGCCTGGTATCTTGTGGGGTTTTTTTTTTTGTTTTGTTTTGTTTTTTTTGGGGGGGGGGGTTGTGACTTGCTGGTATGATTGACACATTTTGTTTGACTTAATTACAGGACAAATAAGAAATTCAGCTTCACTGCATCACCATCCCAACCTCAGGTAAGCCTGGTTCCATAGCTCTGTGTCACTTTTGACATTAAGAGTGTTCAAATCAAAGAAATGTACACGACAGACAGGGTAAGAGTGGGTAAGGGAGGGAACACATGATGAGAAAGATGCAGGAAGTTGCTTGAAAGTACACATGTAGAAAGAGGACGCTGTGAATTTCCAGAATTTCAGGTTTTATGTAATTACATGAAAAAAAAATTCTCCTTGAGTAAGCTCTGCTTTCTGCACATCAGCTCGTGAAGATAAGTTGTTGATGTATCGCAGGGCTTGAAGCTCAGTTTTGCCTCAAAAGCATGTTAAGGGACATGTTTTAAGTATATAACCTCACTTCCAGTTTCCAGTCTGCCACGTTGTTCTGACATCATACTATTTAGTCAAGCATAACAATGTATTCTGACTGCAGTTCTAAAAGTAGTCTATACTGCAGCAAACACTCAGAACAGCTAGTGGGGATGTCTGCCATAACCAAACACACCCTAATGTTAAAGCAAAAATAATGCATTGTCATAACGCAATGTCATTTTGTATGTACGTGTATTACTAAAACTCTTACAGTCAGGTATACAGTCCTGAGCAGTTCTGTGAAAATTGAGTGCAGCCTGTGCTTCAGTAGCTTTTGTAATTTCCTTTAGCGGCAGTAACTTGAAATAATGGTTGTCTCTATGACTTTATCAGCCTCTCACATCATTGTGGAGGGATTTTGACCCACTTTTCTTTACAATATTGCTTTAGTTCATTGAGGTTTATGCACAGCTCTCTGAAGATCCCTCCATAGTGTTTCAATCAGGTTGTGGTCTGGACTTTTGACAGGGCTGGTTCAGCAACTTGATTATTTTCTGTTTCAGCCATTCTGTTGTAGATTTGCTGCTGTGCTTGGGGTTGTTGCCGTATTGCATGACCTAGTTTTGGCCAAGCTTTTTAGCTCTGACAGATGTCCTCACATCTAAGTCTAGAACATTTTCGTTTGTGGGCAACTCAACGACTGCAAGGGGCTGCAAAACAAGCCCAAATCATCACCCCTCCACCTCTGTGCTGACAGCTGGTATGAGGTGTTTGTGCTGATATGTCTTCCTCCTTGGAACTCAGACAGTATCATTCACTTTTCTATTGTCAGACTTTCTCCTCATTTCTTGCCTTAGAAATGCAGGCTTCTCTCTTACAATGTCGTCATCACTTTGTCTGCTTCACTTGGAGGTAAATGTGTTTCCTCATACAGAGAAATGGGGGCAGAGCAGTATGCAGATAGCATGCAAATTGTATGGAGATTGTATAAGGCTGTTTGTTCCGAGTGATTCTAATTTACTAAGGTGTGCACGGTGGTGAGAACAAAATAGGCCGGTGCGCACGTTTCAGAAATCTGGTTATTGTGCGTACAAACATATTTTTTTGCGCAGGGTAAGAAAGTTTCCACGCAGGTATTAGTAAATGTAGCCTAGTGTTCCAGACGTCTTGTGATTTGTTCAGATGCAAATTTGCAAACCTAAGCTGTGCTGCCATGTTCTTTTAGAGAGGAGAGGCTTTCTCCTGGCAGCCCTTCCGAACAGCCGTACTCATTCAGTCTTTTTCTAATTGCACCATCACGAACTTTAACATACAAGCTAACATGCTAACTGAGGTCAGTAGAGTCTGAGATGCAGCCCTTGGGTATTTTGCATTTTCTCTGAGCATTGCACAGTCTGACATTGTGATGAATTTGGTGGGCTGTCCCCTCCTGGGAAGGTGTGTTGTATTGTGTAAACACACATTTGAATGCGCCAGACCAGCAAACTGACAAAACGTCTGCTTGTATAGAGGTGCTCACACTTGCTGACGATCGGCTAATCGAGTGCATTTGATTAGCAGCACCTGGCTGCTACTTATCCTATTCCTATGGAAGCAGCGGAGATGTACCATTTTTTTCTCAAGACTGCATAGAATCCTGTGAAAACTTTCCTTTTTATATGACTGTATGTTCTTTGAAAACAAAGATCATCTTGTGGCATATTAAAGCATGGGCTTCTTTGACACTTGGTGAAGAAGTTGTTAGTCTCTGACCACTTTTAAGTGTGTCTGTTTTCTGCATCATCTTTCCTTTGTTCTTCCACTCTGTGCTTGTAAGCTTCCATGCGAGTTCATTTGTATGTGTGAGGTGCTCTATAGTCCAGCAAGACAGGCTGAATCCTTTTGGTCAGCTCTCAATAACGTGTCACTCATCATATTGTGCAAAATGCCCTATTTGGCCCGTAGGCTATGAGTATCATATGTGAGGTATTGGTCTGGCAGTTGATCCTTCTGTCATTAAATAAAATGTCTTCCTGAGGTTGACCATTCTAATTACTTCCCCTCTAAAAACTGCCTTACTGACCATTTTCCTCTTCTTTCTCTTTCTCTCAGTATTTCAAGTATGTCTTCCCAGACGGGGTGGATACTGTGATTGTCAAGGTCAACTCGGACATGACCTTCCCCTGCTCTGTCATGTCCATCCAGGACATCCAGGTACAGTTAGTGGCACAGTTATGTTTTCTCTTATACAGCGCACACATTCAGCTTTCTTTAACTAAACACCACCTAAAAAAAAACAAACAACAAAAAAAAAACTGGCACATCTGACACTGCCTCAGCCTCTATGGTCTGCAAGCAGTAGCACTCTTAGACCACATGGGGGCATGTTAGCAGTCACTGCTGCTAACTTTCTATGCAAAAATTGGCAGTTTTATTAATCTGAAAACATTCAACTTTTTTGGATGCTTTTAATGTCTAATGTTTCTCATTTAATTCTTTTTTCCTCCTTGTTCGCTCCAGTGCCCTGTCTACGACCTTGACAATAATGTGGCCTTCATTGGGATGTACCAGACTATGACAAAAAAAGGTGCCATCACTGTGCAGGTAATTTACTCACAGAAATTCAGAACCTATTGGAAAAGTTCATGCCAAAGCCTGGTGTAGATGTGAGTGTAGGTGTTTCTGTGTTTGTCAAGAGGAAAGATTTTCCCAGCAACAGTTTCTACGTCGTGGTGGTGGTAAAAACAGAGGACGAGGCATGCGGTGGCCCGCTACGCTTCTACCCTCTGAGACCCGATGAGCTGATTGACGCTGGCAACCGCAGCAAGGTCCTCGATGTTATGGTCTCACCCGCCATCAACCGTAAGTCACACCTGCACATATATGGCATATATAAAAGAAGCATTAAAAAATTCTGCTGTATTAGCCATTTTTGACAGCATGTCTTATTGTATATGGTGATGTTGCTGTGCCACTGAGTGTACGTTATCACAGTGCAAATTAGCTTACAGTAAATATGTCCTCCTGCACAGTGGAGGCGTACGTGGTGGGAATGCTGTTCTGTTTGGGGATCTTTTTCTCATTCTACCTGCTGACCTTGCTCTATGCCTGTCTGGAAAACACACGGTAAGATTTTGAAATTGCTTCTGCAACAGAGACATCAGTCAGGTTGTTCAACTACTACTTGTACAAAAGCTTTTTCCACTGCTGAGGTAGTATTGGAATTTCTTTATATCAGAAAGGACATTTCTATGAATGATTCTGCATCTTTGTCTTCCATCACTGGACAGAATTTAGTTATGTTAACTCAAAACTCCAGAAAATGTAAAACAATTATCGTAAACAAATATTTATATCACAATATCACAAATATCACAATAGGCTGATTTCCCCCCACAGGAACTGTCAGGCTGCCTTTGGGTGGTCCACATCCAACAAATATGTTTCCCCTTTAAGAATTCTTTCAGGCTTGTTTTCAGGGTCGAAGGAAGTATGCAGTTTTGGGTGTGCACTTCCAAACGGACCTAAAAACTTGACCACATAATCAGTGTTTTTAAAAACCCTGCAAGTTTAAAGAAGCGCGATTAGGAACAGCTAAATAAATGGAAAAGAGCTGACAAATAAAAGTGAGGAATGGATTAATAAGGTGTCTTTTTCTTTCTTTTTTTCCCCTGCTGGAACTATTGCCAAAGCAGCTTTTCACCAAAGAGAAGTCTGTGTCCTGTCTGACCTGTCTTCAGGTCATCGTGCAGACCTGCAGTCCTGTCCGCTATGTCAAAGGACTAATTTGAATATTCTTTGCGAGACTTCACCGCAATGAAAACGCAGGCAAACAGCAGTCCGATGGAAACTTTTTGCTCTGTGAAACTGAGAGAAATAGTTCTGCACTTTGGTTGGAAAAACAACTTATTTTCAACCTTCTATAAAGCAATTAGTCCCTTTCCAGCCCACATTTCAACCCACGAGGTTGGATGTCATATTGTAGAATACAGCTGCACTGCAGGAATGACACTGTGCTGAATACAGATTGTGTTCATTTGCATATTTCCTGCTTTGTTTCTGCAGACTCAATAAGAGGAGAGAGGCGTTTCCGAACCCCGCTGACATGTCGCCTGCTGAGACAGGTAACCCAGCAACTAGCTATGATGGACTGGCCCATTAGGGCCATTGTGCATTGACCGTGTTATTTTCAAAACAAACCAGCAAGCCTGTTCTGCTAATTAAATACAGCAATAAATGAGATCTTAAACAACACTTATCATGCAGTCCGATAGCTATTTTCCACTGATCTTTTAATTAAGAGCAGAATGCGCTGAATGTAACTGTGTATTAAATATGTCTCTTTCACTCTCTCCCCCTCATGTTAATGCGTGATTCAGCCTCTCTGCTCGGGAAGAACGGAGATGGTATACCGACACAGTTACTCCCCTTGTGCACTTGCTGCCCTCTCTCACTCTGTGTTGCTTGTCTGCAGATGCTCTGCGTGCAGTAGCTTCCATGCTTTACCCTAGAAAGAAGTTAAAAGGATGTTATTGGCTACAGGGCTTCACGGACATGAATGCGGCTCTGTTCTGAGGCTTTTCTGGCTTTAGAGAGATACAGATATACACTCAAATGGGTACTTGTTAGGTCCAAGTAGAATGTATAATGATGCTGTTGATGTATTGCCTGTGTTTGTCACTGTGTTGCCCTCACAGGTTTTGAGCTAAAGAAACACATAAGCACACCTATTATTTTCAGCAGTACTCCCATTAAAAAACATGAAGGCACAAAGATAAATGTGCGCATTGCTGATGTGCTTCTTTGGCTCTAGACTGCCTCTCAGTGTGTATCTGTATCTGTCCATGATTTGATTTTAAACTGCAAGACACATGCAGTTTTGAAACAATCTTGTCCACTGCAGCTCACTTCTCAGCCTTCACACTTTTAGAAATTAATACTTTTTTCCCAGCCTGGAAAGACCTACAGGAACAAATTTTTTTTTGACTGATCCCTCCATGTGTTTATGTCCCCCTCACCTGCCTGTTTTTCTGGACTAACAGTTCACTGGCAGCAATGCTTTAGTGTGCAGTGTTAAGATACTAACTAAATGTTGATTGTAGTGCTGCTTGTTTGTGTGTGTGTGTGTGGGGGGGGGGGTTGCTACCATTTTTGCCTTTTTGGATTTTTTTTAAAGTTGGTGTCTCCACAGGGAAGCACTCCAGCTTCCCCATATGAATACGGCTCCTTTGGTGAGTGTTTGTGAGAGTGAGAGTCGGTCTTTGTAATGTTTTTGTTTGATTGTTGATGAACTCAGATTTATCTCCCCCTCGTCCTCAGCTGATAATGGCAGCACAATGAGTTCAGAGGCCATTACTGACAGCGCCACTTCAACTGACAACAATTATGGATACATGGGTATGAGCAAACGCATCTTTTGTTTTTTTGGATTTTTTTGGTCCACTCTAATTTCACTCCACAGAGCGGCTTGCACATGGCTTCTTAGTGAGCAGCTCCACTCCCTCACTGCATTTCTGTGTCTTTTGTTCATTAGGACAGGAGCCTTTCAAACGTCGACCAATCCTCAATCATCTCCACCACATAGCCATCCGCATCGGTGACAGGCTGCCATATAACTAGCCAAATCAGTCCCCAAACCAATCAGCACAATGTCAATCGCACATCTGCATGCAGTGTTTTCCATGCTTTACCCTAGAAAAGCATGCTTATAGGCCAGGAAAGCAGTCCATTTTCTCATCTGATGGCTCTCAAATGAACAGCAACCATGATCGTATTGGTACAAAAATCATGACCAAAAAAATCATTATAATCATCTATTAAATATTTTTGAAAATCGCAAATCGGTTGTAAAAGGTGTGATGTGTTTAAACACCTGTTTCATCATCCTGCAAGTCCCTTAAATCCAGTCGTCCATCTTACCTGCTCACATTGCGCCTCCAATAGACTGAAAGCCCCTCTCCTCTCTTCCCTCCTCCAATCAGAGCGATCGTTGGAAAGTGTTGGACGAAGCAGGCAGGAGTCTTTGAGTTCAGTGGAAGAGGATGACTATGACACACTGGACGACATCCACTCAGACAAAAACATTGTTCGCACAAAGGTACGCCTCATCTGTTTTACTCAGTACATATGCTTTCACCTGGCTTTGATTATACTCTTAAAAATTACATAGTACATAGAATATTTTCTACTCTTTTCTTACCTCAAAATGGCTTAGATGTGACTACACACTTGTCTCATTTAGAATAAACAGACCTATGAACATGCAGTTGCCAACTCACCTCTCTGCCACTTGCCGGCAGCCTGCACTCACTAACTGTGCAGCTGTGAGTCTCGCTCACAAATGGTTACTCTGTCACAAAGAGAGACTGGTGGGTGACCATCTGGCAGCCACCAATCGCCAAGGAAATATGTATTCCCCAACCAGTGGCAAGTTGCTGCTGGCAGTCTCTGTGAAATGGATTCCTATTTCACACAGGCCTAGAAACTGGTCAGCGATTCCCTGGTAGACACTGGTTGTTAAGTACAGGCCACCACGGTTATCTGCTAGCAACCAAAGCGATCACAAGGAGTTTTTTGGTGCAGCATCACTGTCAGCAACTTCCAGCAACCACTTGCCAACTGGTCAGGGAATACCCAGAAGTGAAGTGAATGTTATCTTCACTCGACTTGTCTGTCCTGCTTCCTTACATATATGTCACACACACACACACACACACACACACACACACACACACACACACACACACACAGTGAAGGAGAGCGGCACATAGACTTACACAGAACTGAAATGAAGCAAACAAAGTGCACAAACACGAACCTTCGACTTGACTGCTAATAATGTGTTCCTTTGTTATATTGAACAATACTTCTGCAGCACCTTTCTAAACCAGTCCTCTTCCTCCTCTCACAGAAATTTCTATATGTGTCTGACTTGGCCCGCAAAGACAAGAGGATCCTCAGCAAGAAATATCAAATCTACTTCTGGTGAGCGCTCTGGTTACACCAAAAATAAGTAACCATCAGTACCTCTTATAACAAGATATTCTTTTATGTCTTGGTCAGATAGAGTCACAGTGAACTAACCACGCCATACTTCACTATGGAGTATTTCATACTGACATGTGAAATACAGTGCCTTGCGAAAGTATTCGGCCTCCTTGAACTTTTTGACCTTTTGCCACATTTCAGGCTTCAAACATAAAGATATAAAATTTGAATTTTTTGTGAATAATCAACAACAAGTGGGACACAATCGTGAAGTGGAATGAAATTTATTGGATGTGTCAAACTTTTTTATCAAATGAAAAACTGAAAAGTGGGGCGTGCAATATTATTCGGCCCCTTTACTTTCAGTGCAACAAACTGACTCCAGAAGTTCAGTGAGGATCTCTGAATGATCCAATGTTGTCCCAAATGACTGATGATGATAAATAGAATCCACCTGTGTGTAATCAAGTCTCCGTATAAATGCACCTGCTCTGTGATAGTCTCAGGGTTCTGTTCCAAGTGCAGAGAGCATCATGAAGACCAAGGAACACACCAGGCAGGTCCGAGATACTGTTGTGAAGAAGTTTAAAGCCGGATTTGGATACAAAAAGATTTCCCAAGCTTTAAACATCTCAAGGAGCACTGTGCAAGCAATCATATTGAAATGGAAGAAGTATCAGACCACTGCAAATCTACCAAGACCCGGCCGTCCCTCTAAACTTTCATCTCAAACAAGGAGAAGACTGATCAGAGATGCAGCCAAGAGGCCCATGATCACTCTGGATGAACTGCAGAGATCTACAGCTGAGGTGGGAGAGTCTGTCCATAGGACAACAATCAATCGTACACTGCACAAATCTAGCCTTTATGGAAGAGTGGCAAGAAGAAAGCCATTTCTCAAAGATATCCATAAAAAGTCTTGTTTAAAGTTTGCCACAAGCCACCTGGGAGACACACCAAACATGTGGAAGAAGGTGCTCTGGTCAGATGGAACCAAAATCGAACTGTTTGGCCACAATGCAAAACGATATGTTTGGCGTAAAAGCAACACAGCTCATCACCCTGAACACACCATCCCCACTGTCAAACATGGTGGTGGCAGCATCATGGTTTGGGCCTGCTTTTCGTCAGCAGGTACAGGGAAGATGGTCAAAATTGATGGGAAGATGGATGGGGCCAAATACAGGAGCATTCTGGAAGAAAACCTATTGGAGTCTGCAAGAGACCTGAGATTGGGACGGAGATTTATCTTCCAACAAGACAATGATCGAAAACATAAAGCCAAATCTACAATGGAATGGTTCACAAATAAACGTATCCAGGTGTTGGAATGGCCAAGTCAAAGTCCAGACCTGAATCCAATCGAGAATCTGTGGAAAGAGCTGAAGACTGCTGTTCACAAACGCTCTCCATCCAACCTCACTGAGCTCGAGCTATTTTGCAAGGAAGAATGGGCAAGAATTTCAGTCTCTCGATGTGCAAAACTGATAGAGACATACCCCAAGAGACTTGCAGCTGTAATTGCAGCAAAAGGTGGCGCTACAAAGTATTAACGCAAGGGGGCCGAATAATATTGCACGCCCCACTTTTCAGTTTTTTATTTGTTAAAAAAGTTTGACACATCCAATAAATTTTGTTCCACTTCACGATTGTGTCCCACTTGTTGTTGATTCTTCACAAAAAATTCAAATTTTATATCTTTATGTTTGAAGCCTGAAATGTGGCAAAAGGTTGAAAAGTTCAAGGGGGCCGAATACTTTCGCAAGGCACTGTTTCAAAAATGCCAATTATTAAGTGCTGCAGACTTATGCGACATAATCTAAGAGTATGTAAAAGAAGTGTAATGGTTGTCCGCTCTTCAGGAACATTGCTACTATTGCTGTGTTCTACGCCCTGCCAGTCATCCAGCTGGTCATCACCTATCAGACGGTACGCCAAGGAGAAATCCATCATTTGATAAAGCACAGCGACACTAAAATTACATTGAAAAAGATTCCAATAAGCCCTCAGCACATTAATACAATGTGTGAATCTCCGTTCTTCACAGGTTGTCAATGTTACAGGAAACCAGGATATCTGCTACTACAACTTCCTGTGCGCCCACCCGCTTGGAGCTCTAAGGTGTGCAGTCAGCATGTTTTTAACACGCATGCATTGTATATGTTATTGCACCATCATCATCACTAGCCTGCGTAAAGTAATGGATTAACTCGTCCCACACAGTGCATTCAACAACATCCTCAGTAACCTCGGTTACGTGATGCTGGGGCTCCTCTTTCTCTTCATCGTTCTCAAAAGGGATATCGCCCACAATCGCGCTCTGGAACGCCGCGATGTCAACGCACTGGTGAGGCAGTGTTGCATGCAACATTTGGACTGTAGTTTAGTTTAATTCTTCTTGGTGCTCAGTAATCAGGTTGTTGGCTCACTGTGGTTGTCCCCTGTCCCTGTCTGCCCTTCCTCCTTCAGGAGTGCGGCATCCCAAAGCACTTCGGTCTCTTTTATGCCATGGGAACAGCTCTGATGATGGAGGGTTTACTCAGTGCCTGCTATCACGTTTGTCCAAACTACACTAACTTCCAGTTTGGTAAGAATGCATGTGTCCTTACTCAGACTTGAAATGGTTACTGTTGTTTAGATTGTGGCAGGATCAGTAGTTTCCAGAGTTTTGGCTATGAGCAGCTGTCACTTCAAAGGAAGATGCAGGTTGCTGGTTTTAGTATGCCTCAGTTCATTGTGCAAGCCAATTTCTTGAGCTTCTACTGTTTGTAAAATTTGTAAAAAAGAATAAGATTTTTCTATTATATGCCTGTTGAAAGATGGGATGTATTATGTGTATGTATTATCATCCATGCCGGCTGGTGGGGGTGGTGTCCATTGAAGTGCCTGCTCAATAACTTGAGAACTGTTCGGCCTACACTTACCAAACTAAATGGGTAGATGGCTTATGACCAAAGCAAGTTTGGGAATTCTGTATGGGGTCGTGTGGTTAAATCTTTGTTTTTCAAACAAAGGGGTTAATACAGTGTGACGGGTGTATTTTTGCTTCACTTGGCGGGGCTCGCTCTCTCTCTTTTTTTTTTTTGGCCTTGCTTCCTGGGCTGAAAAGCCTTAAAGTTGAAATCATGCAGTACATTCTGAGTTTCAACTTGTTGCCAGTTCTTTCATTCAGGGTGTGTTTTTATTTTTTCTTCCTTTGCAGACACTTCCTTCATGTACATGATTGCTGGACTGTGTATGTTGAAGCTCTATCAGAAGAGACACCCAGACATCAATGCAAGCGCTTACACCGCTTTTGCCTGCCTCGCCGCTGTCATCTTCTTTTCTGTGTTGGGAGTGGTGCGCGTGTACACACACGCACACACACACACACACTGGACAAAACCTGACTCATGCTTTATATGTAAAAACACACACATTTCATAATCGGTGTTATGGTTTTTTTCAGGTGTTTGGCAGAGGAAACACAGCCTTCTGGATTGTTTTCTCTGTGATCCACATTGTGGCCACGCTCCTGCTCAGCACGCAGCTCTACTATATGGGTCGATGGAGGCTCAGTAAGATCGCACAAAGAAAGAAATAATGGGTATTATTGGCTTGACATGAGTCATAGGCTGTGGGTTTAATCACTCCAGGCTAATGATTGACTGCAACTAAAGTAGTCTAGGATTATTATATATTAAAGGATGTTGTGTCTAACATTAATACCCATTTATCAGGAAATTCTAATAAAATATACCAACTTACAATTCTTGCTGTTATTTGTCAAAACCTTCCTCTCTGTATATTTGTGTATCAGACGCTGGGATCCTGCGCAGGATAGTTTATGTCATCTACACAGATTGCATCAGGCAGTGCAGTGGGCCAATGTACATTGTGAGTAATGACCAGGAAATTCTGCATCACTGTATTGCATAAAGTAGCTTTTCCCCCTTTTAGCAGATCGTTCAGCCTCTACCTAGTAACTCAATTATTATCCTATCTTAACAACTGGTTGGTGCAGAAAGCAATAAAGTGCATCAGTAAGTCCAGATTACCTGCTTTTAAATCGTATTTTGACTGGTGTTTGTCTTTCAGGACCGCATGGTTCTGCTTGTGATGGGGAACATAGTCAACTGGTCTCTGTGAGTAAAACAAACTGTTTTTCTTCAGCTTTTTCTCATTTAAATGAACAGAGTGCAGAAGCAGCACGTGATGCGTATGTTGCTCCCTCTGTGCAGGGCTGCCTATGGCCTCATACAGAAACCTAACGACTTTGCCTCCTACCTTTTGGCCATCGCCATCTGTAACCTGCTGCTCTACTTTGCCTTTTACATCATTATGAAGGTTTGTGTTTTTAGTAACTCTGTGCACGAAAGAAGCATTAGGGGAAAAAAAATAAAAGAAGAGCAAACATGTTTTGGACATTTGGGGCTAATTGTTTTCTGTTTGCGTTCAGCTGTGGAGCGGTGAGAGAATCAAGTGTCTGGCGTTGGTGTGTATTCTCTTCACGGCTGTTGTGTGGGGCTTTGCGCTATATTTCTTTTTTCCAGGGTCTAAGCACCTTCTCTCTCCTCCATCGCCATGTTTGGATCCTTCCTGGTATCATGAATCATGTTTTAGTTCATGTAAACATGCAGGATACGCAGTTGGTGTACAATGAGATGTTATCTTAATATCCAAGCCAAAGCAGACTTGTTATGCAGTTTAAAATATGTAATATTTTAAACCTAAACCTTCAGTATATTCTTCAGGATTGGTGCACTAATCCCTCACCCATTCCCTTAGGTCCTCCTGACCATGGATGATGACCTCGACACCACCCAGAGAGACAAGATCTACGTCTTCTAAATTTTCCAGATCTTCTGTGAAGAGCTCAGCTCCTCCCTCTCTGCCTTATCGCCCTTCTCCGTCTCCATTCGCATCCCCTCCATCTTTTCCAAAAGCACAGCCAGTAGCCTGTTTTCAGGTTGTCGACGAGCGCGTCCCTGCCTCCCGCAGCCAATCAGGGAAGTGCAGCAGCCCCTCCCTCTACCTGCGTGGACACTAATGTGCCAATCAAAAGCTGGAATAACGTCGAGTGACACTGAAGTGTTTCGTCCTCTTGTTGCCATCATCGATGTAACTGTTGAAATCGAGGTTTACTGCTGATGATAACGGTGTGCATTCTTGCTTTGAAAAAAACCGTCCAGATGAACTTATTTTGTATGGTCTGCATTACGTTTGGCCTGGGAGTCAGCAGTGTATTTTAATTACTGTTTGTAGCCTGTTTATATGCTGTGCGTGCGTGTGTGTGTGCGTGTGTATTTACAAAAATCATTGTGGGAAGATGAAACCTGTCCAGTCTCAGTGGCCTTCAATGTTCTAATCATATTAGTCACATATTGTCTTCTGATTGGTCAGATCCTCAAGCTAGCCGTCCTCCTCTTTGGGGAATATCCGTGAACACATGATTGTATTTACTCTGAACTGCCCTGAAGTGTGACTAAAGGTATTTTTGCACTCTATAAAAATGGATTTTATTGTGAGGCATTGCAATGAATGGATACTGAATAAAGGTCTTTTCTGAAATGTGTTCTATTTTTGAATACGTAGCTTTTATAGTTATCTCAGGCACCCTGCTGTTTGGTTGCCCCTCTCAAATAGAAGATCCAATCAGAAGAAAGTCTGCTTGTTCAAGACAGGAAGAACTGAGATGAATCAAGGCTCAGAGGGTTACACTTGTGAATGATGCAAAGCTACTCTATTGGTCCAAGAATCAAAATACAGAGATATTCAAATGATCATAATGAGTCTGATTTAAAGCTCTGGGAAGAAGAGCTCCCAGAGGGGAACTCACATTAACCACAAGGTTTCTCAGTGTCAGCTAAATATAGTAACCATCAAAACTTGGATTAAAAATGCTTTATTAAAATATTTCATAGAAAAATACAATATCATTTACACAAATATATAATAGGCACAACTAGTCAACAGCTATTACTGATATGCACACACGGAGACATTTTAAAAACATTTTAAAAAGTTGCTTGGCTTCATAATCTTTACAAAAACAATAACAGGAAATTATGTAAAAAGGAGTAAGCTTAGTAAACAAAGTAAACTAAACCTTTAAAACAGTGAATGAACAGCCGCACCTTCTGCAGTCATCCCTCCCTCCAATCACAGTAGAAGAGGCTGAACTATCCCTGAAAACCTTTGCACCGACACATTAAAAAAAAAAAGGAATGTAAACATCACAATATCAGCTTCTTTTTTTTTTAAATCCAGTGGCTTTCCATAATTCATTTTCTTCAGTATCAAAGAATCTAAGAGTTTTTTTTTTTAGTTACAGCTACAGTATACTGCCAAAAGTATTCACTCACCTAACCAAATCATTGATTTCAGGTGTTCCAATCACTTCTATGGCCACAGGTGTATAAAATTAAGCTCCTGGGCATGCAGACTGCTTCTACACCATGTTCCAAATTATTATGCAGATTGGATTTATGTGTCATAAAGATTTAATTTTTTGTTTTCCATTAACCTCATGGATGGTATTGTGTCTCGGGGCTCTTTGGATCATTGAAATTAATCTCAGACACCTGTGATAATTTGTCAAGTGAGCCCAATCAAAGGACAACTACTTAGGAAGGATGTTCCACATTATTAAGACAGGCCACACATTTCAAGCAATATGGGAAAAAGAAAGGATCTCTCTGCTGCCAAAAAGACATCAAATAGTGCAGCGCCTTGGACGAGGTATGAAAACATTAGATATTTCACAGCCTGAGGACATGTTGATATTTCACCAAAACTGAAGCGTGATCATCGTACTGTGAATGTGATTTCTGGCTGATTCAGGGCACGGACGGGTTCATGCAGATAAAGGCATAATGAGGAAGGTTTCTGCCAGACAAATTCATCGGATTAAGAGAGCAGCTGCTAAAATGCCATTACAAAGGCGCAAACAGTTATTTGAAGCTGCTGGTACCTCTGGAGTCCTACAAAGCTCAAGGTATAGGATCCTCCAGAGGCTTGCAGTTGTGCATAAACCTACTATTCGGCCACCCCTAACCAGTGCTCACAAGCAGAAACGGTTGCAGTGGGCTCATGATATACATGAAGACTAATTTCCGAATAGTCTTGTTCACCAATGAATGGCGTGCAACCCTGGATGGTCCAGATGGATGCAGTAGTGGATGGCCACCACGTCCCAACAAGGCTGCGACGTCAGCAAGGAGGTGGCAGAGTCATGCTTTGGGCAAGAATCATGGGGAGGGAGCTGGTAGGCCCCTTTAGGGTCCCAGAAGGTGTGAAAATGACCTCGGCAAAGTATATACTGTAGACTTTCTGACTGATCACTTTCTTCCATGGTACAAAAGGAAGAACCGTGCCTTTCGTAGCAAAGTCATCTTCATGCATGACAATGCACCACCTCATGCTGCAAAGAATACCTCTGTGTCATTGGCTGCTATGGGCATAAAAGGAGAGAAACTCATGGTTTGTCCACCATCCTCCCCTGGCCTCAACCCTATTGAGAACCTCTGGAGTATCCTCAAGCAAAAGATCTATGAGTGTGGGCTGCAGTTTACATCAAAACAGCAGCTCTGGTAGGCAATTCTGACATCCTGCAATGAAATTCAAGCAGAAACTTTCCAAAAACTCACAAGTTCAATGGATGCAAGAATTGTGAAGGTGATATCAAAGAAGGGGTCCTATCTTAATATGTAGCTTGGCCTGTTAAGATGTTTTTGATTGAAATAGCTTTTGATTTTAGTAAATGTGACCACTTAATGCTGCAAATTCATGAAAATGTTTTGAAACTCTGTTGTGCATAATAATTTGGAACAGTGCATTTTGAGTTTTTTATTTTTAAAAATGCTGTTATCATTGGGAGGTTTGCTCTTACACTCTGATGGTTCGTGACTTAAAAATGATCCTGACCATCATTTGCATTGACCATTTAAGAAAATCTGAGAAAAATATCACTTGCATAATAACTGAGAACATGGTGTAAAGTGTCATTACGCAGCTTTGTCTGAGTTCAGAGCTCAAAAACAGCACATCAGTTGACAGAAGAGATTGGCACCTCACACAAACATTGAACTGGAAAATAATGCAACTTCCTCTTGGAACAAATTGCAAAAATATCCCCAAATCTCGTGTAAGTTCAGTCCCTTCTGCTTTTACCAGAAGCAGTCAGAAGTGTGTCATTTTAAATAAAGATCTTAGGTGTGTGCATGTTTGCTTGACTGCTGTCTAGAGTAAGTGAAATGTGCTTTGTGCACGTGTATTTGTATCTACATGTTTTTGTATTCTCTTGTAAATGAGACCTTGAACTCAATTAGACTTCCTGATTTAAAAAAATACACTCACCAGTCCCTTTGTCACAGTAGGTACACCTGTTCAACTACTTGTATCTAATCACGCAAATATTTAATCAGAAAGTCACATGGCAGCAACTCAAAATATTTAGGCGTGTAGACATGGTCAAGACAACCTGCTGAAGTTCAAACCGAACAACAGGGGAAGAAAGGTGATTTAAGTGACTTTGAACGTGGCGTGGTTATTGCCGCCAGACCGGCTGGTCTGAGTGTGTCAGAAATTGCTGATCTGTTGGGATTTTCTTGCACAAATCTCTAGGTTTTCAGAGAATGGTCCTAAAAATAGAAAATATCCAGTGAGCAGCAGTTCTCTGGGGGAAAATGCTATGTTGATTCCAGAAGTCCGAGGAGAATAAAGAATCTGCCTTTTATCGACAGTCCAGGTAGTGGTCGTGGTATAATGTTTGAGAGATATTTTCTTGCTATCCTTCGGGCATTGTTTAAATGCCACGGCCTACCTGAATGTTGTTGCTGACCATGTTGATCCCTTTATGACCAATTTCTTGAACATTACAATGAGTTCATGGTACGCAAATGGCCCCCACAGTCTCCAGATCTCAGGGAAATCGAGGACGTTTTGGATGTATGAAATGGAGATTCACATTATGGATGTTTGGCTAATAAATCTGCAGCAAATGTGCAGTGCTATCATGTCAACAGGAGCCCAAATTTCTTAGGAAGATTTCCATCATCGTAAGAATTAAGTCAATTCTGAAGGCAAAGGGGTCCAACCCAATACTGGCAAGGTATACCTAATGTATATTCCAATTTTACTGAAATATTTTTTAGAATTTATTTTTTAAAATAATTTATATTATTTTTTGTTTGTTTGTTTTTCTCTAAAAATCACAAAATGTCTCTAAATCTTATCACAATTTAGTTGAGCCTAAATTGATATTGTCTGCCTTTTTTATTTTAGCTTTGGTATAGACAGTTGTATATATTGAGAAACAAAGATAACATCTTGAAATTTTGTTGTGAGCTACAAATTGAATAATTAGATGATCATCTGTTCTGTTGCCAGACATTTTGTATCACTAAAATTAGTATTATTTAAGCTTTATTATTCTTCTAAATATAAACACTGATCTTTTAAATGGCTATTATGGATAATTTACAACTTCACTTTAACAAATCCTGAAAAACAGCCCTACATTTGTACCACCCGAATTCAATGATTTAGATGGATAACTGAATACTTTTGGTAATATAGTGTATATATTTCGTTTCCAAATTGGTTTATTTGTGAAGAGTTTTGATATTGAAAAGAGACAGTGTTATGTACTAGTCTGATGCATTCCAAGCAAAACAATCGGCTCTACAGAGGTCTCAAATATTTTGATGATGTATAGCTAAAGGTATTTCTCAAATTTTTTAAAATTTTGGGAAAAACTAGTGAGTGCCATTCAGTTTCATGAACAATCCCATTCCCCCTTAGGTTTGACCTGACACAGTGCAAATGGGAAAAGCTCCCCGACATGCTGCATCAGAGGGACTACTTTTCTGCAGTGTGCCTAGATGGGAAGGTTTTTGCTCTTGGGGGTAACTGTGATGATCATCAATACCACGATGCTGTTGAGTACTACATTCCTAAGGAAAACAACTGGAGGTGAATATATTCACCAAACCTGAAGAATGCTTAACATTCGCAGGCCCTACAGACAACACATACAATGATTTTATATATACGTATATATATATATATATATATATATATGGTGTATATTTTGAAATTTAACATTCTGTAATCCTACCAATACCAGATTTTGAGTTAAAAAGGATAGTTAAGTGATTTAAGAGTTGTGTATCTAACTTACTGAGAACACCTTCACTTTGCTTTTAATTTGAGTGTTGTCCTCCTGTAGGCCAGCTCACCCTCTGGACACAGCTGTTTGTGGCCATGCTGCAGCTGTTCTGGATGGGCAGATCTATGTCTCTGGTGGTTCTGACTCCCATCACCACTGCCTCACCTCCATGTGGCGCTACAATCCTTCCAGTGGCTGTTTTCCCAGAGCACCCATGACCGTGGGAGCAGGACGTGCAGGCCATACAATGTTAGCTTTGAGAAGGGGGTTGGTAGTAGCTGGAGGGCTACAGCAGCTCTGGATGGGCTTTGGAGACCAACTCATGTGTGAGCTGTATGACCCAATCCATGACTCCTGGTCCTCTTTTCCCGCCCTGCCTCGACCTCATCTGTCACCAGGAGGAACTGTACTTGATGGTAGAATGTATGTGGTGGGAGGTTCTTCAGCAAACACAGCAAGGGATACCAAGTGGGTGCATTGCTATAACCCTAAAGAACACTGTTGGGAAAACCTGGGTGCTATGCCCTACCCATATACTGATCTGGCAGCTTGCTGCCTGCCACTCCCAGACCTGGTTAGTTAGCAATAAAATAGTTCTAAATACAGACTCTTGCACAGTAGTACAGTTGAAAAAAATTCAATTACCATCACATTATCAAGTATTTCAATAGATTTTCTAAAAGTAGACAGGTTAAGGGTCTGGACCACATAGGTAGAGTCAAACTGATTTTTATACTAATCCCTTCCCTAATCCACAAAAGCTCTTGAGAGCCACCGGATAACCTTTTCTCCGTGACATTACCCCATCTCCCTCTGTGAAACATCCTTAATTTTTCTTTGTTTGTTTGCTTACTCTCATTCATAGTCATAAAAGGGGAACTCCAATGAAGCCACGGTGTAAGTCACAGACTGTAAAAAAAAAAACACTTGTCTGGGTATGACGTGCCTCTCTAGATCTAAGAAGACAGTGCCTAGTAAGGTCTTTGTGAAGTCAACAGAGTTATCTCAGTCGAAGCTTGTCATTTGACATTTATAAGAGTAAATCTGCTTTTAACAATGCACATGTGGGTTTTTAAAGAGGCAGCTGGCTGCATTTGGGGCAGTTTGGATTAGTGATTAGTGTCATATTGAAAAGTGGAAGCTCACTTTAAGCCCTTACAAATTTGCAAAATGGTTTAGTCCACCAGGACTCTCCTTTACAGCACAGATATTTTCTTCTATCTAGTTGACTGCTAATTTGCACCCTGAGTCATGTCTTTACCCAAGAAAGAAAAACATTTTTAAAAAGGCATCAAATCAAAATCAAATGATGCACAAGAGAAATGGATCAAGAGAGAAAGGAAGCCCACATAGAATGCTTATTATAGCTCCCAGAGTTCTGTGATCTACCCCTGCTTAAAGATGCAGAAAATATCCATGTAAATTTACTGTTGTAACCAACCAATTCAGCAAGTTTACAAGCTCACAAAGTGCTATCTTGCATTTCAAATTACTTTATATTATGCAAAGTTTTCTGCTTTGTGAAACAGATTTGACCTATTTAGCTGTTATTTACAGCTTCCTGTCATGAGCAATAGAAGTGCTTCAGTTGCAAAGAGACTCAAATGAATAGCTCCATATCCTGTAGGCATCTCTAATCGTAAATCTGTGTGACCTGTTGCTAATTTTCTGTTTATGTTTGAGAGATTTCCTGCATCAATGAATGTTGTGATTGAAGCACGCTTCACATTTGCAAGAAGGTTTCTGGGTTTTCTTTTTCTTTGAAGTAAATTAAAATGGCATTACTGAACATAATTGTGACCTGAATGTTGTGTGTTTGATCTACTTATTGAAAACAAGATATTAATTCAGCAAAAAAGAAGGAAAAAAATAAGATGACAGCAACAAAAAGAAAAGTAGGTTGCGTTTCAATTCTGTTTCCTTGTTAAGCATTTTACTGTTACAAGACATGATAATGTGGTAAGCCAAAAATATAGTCATGTCACACTCACACACACACAATTTTGCAAAACATATTAACTTTAATATGTCTGTTCTGTCACTTCCTCAGACTTCTGCATTTCTTCTCCTCGTGGACTTTTATGTTATCACACATGCACATATGCGACATTACTCTGAAGACATTTCTTAATTGACTTGGTACCATCGCATGCAATGAATTAGTCGCATAAACTGAATTAGTCACATAGCAGCCTGTTCCCTGTGTGCACACATTGACTACCTTAACCCTTATGCCCTCCTCGGGCATTTTTGCACATTTTTTTCAACTTTTTTTTCATTTGGTGATCATTTTGGCTGTGTTGCAGCTAATGGCATGATTTTTTGCAGGAAATCTTCTTTTTCATTAAATTTTTGAAATCTAAGGTCTTTTACTCTTATATGTTATTCATACTCTCGTGATGCATTTTGCGCCCTCTGGACACCATCGTGAAAAAATGTACACGCACCTAATTACTGCTATAAAATCATCATACATCAATATTTTGTTTTGCTTTTTCATAAATCACATAAGCAACTTCAGACCTACTCAAAAATACCAAACAATCAATCATTTTCAGGATTTTAACCCTTTAAATGCCAATTTTATTAAGTGAATGACTGTGGGTTTTTTGCAAAAAAAACCCAGAAAAAATTGATTATTTTCAATATACAAAACAATAACTGGATCGCACTTTGGTGGTGATTAGAGCTTTGAATATGCCAAAGATTAGCAAAAAAATTGTTTCAATTGCATTATTATTTTTTAAGTAGTGCCAGATACTCCTTCTGGACACCTTCGTGGCAAAAATGTACACGCACAAAAAGAGCCATAAAATCCTCATACACTAATATTTTTTTGCTTTATTTTTCATAAATCACTTAATCAGCTTCAGACCTACTGAAAAATACCAAACATTAAATATTTTTCAGCATTTTAACCCTTTAAATGCCATTTAATCATATGAATTATTAATTATTCATTAAAAAACACCACAAAATTGAATTATTTTCCATATAATAAATGCTAGGGGGATGGGGCATCGGTGGTGATTAGAGCCTTGCATATGTCAAAGATTAGCAACAAAATTGATTTGATTGCATTATTATTTTTTATGCAGTGCCACACCTTTGTGGCCAAAAATGCCTCAATGACTTCCATTGAAACCACAGGTTTTCATCTCACTGCAGTTGCAGCATAAACCCATGCATTCTATAATGTTAGCATTTCATTTTGAAGAAAAGTAGTGATATTTGACGTTTTGACTGTATTCCATTAGATTCAGTCATTTTCCCATTTTAGGCTGATGAATGAAATTCTTGTATTTTTGCCAGTTATATTATGGAGCCATGTGACTACCAGGGGACCCCCAAGAGCGTGTGTGTGCGTGTGTGTGTGTGTGTGTGTGTGTGTGTGTGTGTGTGTGTGTGTGTGTGTGTGTTTATGCCTGCGTGTGTATTTGTGTGTGTGTGTGCGTGTGTGAGAGAGAGAGAGAGAGAGAGAGAGAGAGAGAGAGAATGAATGTGTGTGAATCTGTAAGCACATACTGATATTTTAGGGGTGAAAACTGTCACCCTTGAAGGATGTGTTTCATGTGTCTTTGAGAAGAGGTGCTTGAGTAAAATTATGGCCTTCTGCCTTTGATGTAATCAAAAACAATAACAAATGAAGGGAAAAATGAAGAGACATTTCAATACAGAGGAAACATTAGAAATGGTCATGCAACCTTTATCTACCACCGAGCTGCAGGACTCATCTGAAGAATGAGATGGTGACCAAATTTTTTCACTGTCCACTCACTTTTAGGATGGCAGGATCCTCTGTGTCCTCTTCACTTTCAGAGGGAAGGTCACAGGTACTCTCAGCAGTGGAGGACTCCAGTGACCATTCCATGTCAGACTCCCCAACAAAGTTTGTGTCTTCTTCAGATGAGTCCTGCAGCTCGGTGGTAGATAAAGGTTGCATGACCAACTCAGTAGCAAGGTGTAGCAAAGCAGTCTTAACCGTCATATCATAATCCCATTTTACAGGTTAATCTAGATTGCACTGTTGTTGTGTATATTACTCAAATCTCTGTGTAACACTAAAATTAAATTCATATGAACTTTTTTTTTAATTAACTGCACTGGTAGAATCAAGTATGAACGGGCAAAATTAGCAAGAAACAAGATTCAGTAAATTAACATCTCAAGTTTTTAAAAGGTAACACATTATCGCATTATGAACTGTAATAGAAAAACCATACACAAAAAAAACCAGACATCTGATAATTAATTGCTGTGAGAATGTTTGATTTTGGAGGCATAAAAAAAAATATGTTATAACACGGAGTACATGCAAGGCCCTGATTAAGCCACCAGTTGAATAACAGTGAACTGTTTTGCATTTTCAGGATGCTAACACAGCAGTCACTCTCAATATCACGCTTTGATGTCACTATGACTGTGACTCATGTTTCCTGTAGAGGTGTGCACATTTTGTCTTTTCCTCTCTTATTATAATGGGACTTTTGATGGCAGCTCAGCAAGAGATTATCAGACTGAAATCTTGTAATGTAGGCATTTCAGTTAGATGTTGCAAAAGAGAGGGCAGTAATGACAAAAAAAGGATGCTTTGGTGACATGTTCTTATGTAATATTCTACTTGTCCAACTGAACATTGCAAAAGTAACAGTAAAATGACATTTGTTTTCACATGTGTAATTATACTGTTAGGTTTGCAGTTTTGCAATTCATGTGTGGTAATAGAAAAACACAATAGGAGAATATGAAACATTAAGAAAGCTTTATTGTTTGACAAACTGCATCTTAGCTCACAGTCACACCAGAAAATCGTGACCAGAAAGCAAAAATTATATTAACAAATGTTGATAAAATTAGTCATTTCTGTACGAACAATGTGTGTGTGTGTGTGTGTGTGTGTGTGTGTGTGTGTGTGTGTGTGTGTGTGTGTGTGTGTGTGTGTGTGTGTGTGTGTGTGTGTGTGACATACAGTACCAGTCAAAAGTTTGGACACAATGGGTGTGTCCAAACTTTTGACTGGTACTGTACAAACACACACACACATTGTTCGTATACGGTTGTGTTGTACACACACAAATTACAAATTAAAGGAACACTTTAGTATATCTTCAAGTCAATGAAACCTCTGGGATTTTGATCTGGTCAGTTAAGTTTGTTGTTGTTAATCAGTTTCAGCTGATTTGGTGTTAAAAAGTTAACAACAGGTGCACTAGAGGGGCAACAATGAGCAACCCCCAAAACAGGAATGGTTGCACAGTTGGAGGCGCTGATATTGTCCCCCTCATCTTTTCTGTTTCTTTTTTGTTACTAATTTTGAGTTTGGCTAGGGTCAGTGTCACTACTGGTAGCATGAGGTGATACCTGGACCCTACAGAGGTTGTACTGGTTGTCCAACTCCTCCAGGATGGCACATCAATACGTGCCATTGCCGGAAGGTTTGCTATGTCTCCCAGTACAGTCTCAAGAGCATGGAGGAGATTCCAGGAGACAGGTAGTTACTCTAGTAGAGCTGGACAGGGTCGTAGAAGGTCCTTAACCCATCAGCAAGACTGGTACTGCTCCTTTGTGTGAGGAGGAATAGCATGAGCATTGCCAGAGCCCTACAAAATGACCTCAAGCAGGCCACTGGTGTGAATGTTTCTGACCAAACAATCAGAAACAGCTCATAATTCTTCTACCCTCATTAAATCACATCCTATCTTTGATGCTATGCTGCAATTTGTTTCAGCAAACCAAATTAATGTATTTACAATATTTACATTCTTAGATATCTACCTCACCATACATTCGGTTACATTATTTGTGGCAGACTCTGCCATTTCTGTCCTGAATTCAGATTCTCTTCATAGCATTTCACAACAAATCAAGCATGTAATCCAGTGCCACTGCTTATTATTTGATCTCATTGCCATTCACTTTTCTTAGCTTAAGTAGTCAAAATAGTCATAGTACATTTTAATAGTAAATAATAAAAGATAGAAAAAAAATGTGTCTGTGTAAATTCAGTCAATTCAAAATGTTTTAAGTGCTACCCTATCTGCTCAATGGTGGCCAGAGTCTTGAGTTCAGGCTCGTCAATCTCCTGGTCCACCACACTCCTGCTCCTCCCCTTGTTCTTGCCTTTGAAAGGTTTTCCCAGCTTGACGGAGAGTGTGTGCAGGACGGAGCTCTCATCCGGTGAAGAGCTGCTGCGGCCACTGCGGGACAAAGATGTGCTTCTGCTTTCTGAGTTGGTAGCCTCGAAGAGCTTGCCCATGAAGCTGAACCCAGCCTGGCGGATGTGTGAGCTGCCTGCAAACACGTAGAGGATGGGGTTGATGGCGCTGCTGAAGTAGGCAAAGGCTGTGACGTTGGGACGGGCTGTTTTGGCAGCGTCAATCACTGGCTTACTGTCCAACAATAAACCAGTCACCTGAATGAGGAAGCAGAAAATAGGCATACAAATTATTGAACCAGTTCTACAACTAATAGCCCCTCATGTGGCTAACAAGAACAAATAAGGTTGCCAGATAAAAAATATTGAGAATGAAAACTTTATCTGCGCTGAAGTAGCTGACATTATAATATCAGAGTGATATACAGTATAATAATAGTCCTAATTCCAACTCTACAACAGCAGCTTCACCACTTTGTTTTACCAATGAGCTTTTTTTAAATTATTAAATTAACAGAAATATTTTTTCTTCATTTAGTGTTCTGTTGTCCGTTTCATCCAGCTGTTTCACATTAAAAGCTAAGAAAAGAAATGCATTTGAGTGGCTTGAAGACATTTAAAGCATCTGTGCAGACGGCGCACATAAGGAAAGTAAACAGTCTCTGAATTTGTCTCTTTACGATTTAGAGCTGTCAATATCACCATCATGGTGAATTTTTTTCCGCAAAATTAGCTGAAGGAGTGCAACATACATGCCTTACATGCAGATTTTGGGCTCCCTGTGAGAGTGAGCATTGACCCTGTCAACACCATGTTAAATAAATGAAGAAAAAGCACCTCTATCATGTTGACAATGTGATAGGGGAGCCAGAAAACTGCAAAAGCACAGATGATCAGCAGAATCAGGCGACTGCTTTGTCCTTTGCGTTGGAACATGGCATTTCGCAGGCGGCAGATGATGGAGGAGTAGCAGGTGTTGATGAGAGTGAAGGGCACCAGGCATCCCATTATGGTCTCAAACATGTACTGGAAGACAGTGTGACCCACACTTTTCCAGTGGTATGGGATACAGTAACTGAGGTTGTATTTCTTTAAAACACTGTCAGAGAATTAAAAGGGGAAAAAATCCAAAAGATACTGTGAGAAAATGACAGACAAGACTAAATAATAACAAAAATAAATAAATAACTGTGACAAATTTGTACTGGAATAATTTTGTAGGACCCATTTAAAGTAGGTTGGTTTTGATCAGAATCAATCTGGAGTGTCATGTTAGACCACACCCAAATGTGATATTTTAAAAAACCAAACTGTTGCTGAAATGTGCACTAAAAATTTTATTTTTATATATTAAAAGCTGCATCTGCCACACAAAGATAATGGAGCAGATATCACTTGACTTCACTTTCCTATTGATGCTCAATGATAAACATATTAAAATACATTTACTTTAAGTTTGCAAAAACAGAACAATTTTGGTCTCACCTGCGGTAGAAGGGCATCGGCACTGACAGCAGGAATGCTAACACCCAGACCCCCAGCAGGAGAAAGAGCAGGGAGCGCTTAGTTCTAATTCTCTGGGAAACAAAAGGCCTTGTGACAGCCAGCCAACGGTCCATACTCATCAGGCAGATGAGGTAGATGGACACATACATGTTCACACTTGATAAGTAATGCACCACCTTGCATGCTGCCGAGCCAAACTCCCAGCCTCGGCCTCCAGCTAGGTATCTCAGGAAAAAAGGTGCACTGAGCAGCACAAAAGCATCTGCCGCAGCCAGATTCAGCACCAACAAACAGGTCACTGAGCGCCTCTTTACCCGGCAGAACACCGACCAAACCACAAACAGGTTCCCTGGAAAGCCCAGTAAAAATGCCAGGGTCAAGATGCTGATGCCGACCTGGGCTGAGGTGCTCAGCGAGGATGAGGAGGCGGCGGGATTCATGGAGGTTGTGTTGGATTCCATTGAGAATGCTGCTGAAGATGTTTGGTTTCTGTGAACCTGACTTAACCTTACAAATACCAGAGAGGCAGGAAACAGGATATGTTGCATTAAGATTTGCAAGATGTGAATGTGTATTGGTGCTGCAAATATTGCACAACATTTTGAGTTCTGCTTTATTGTTTCCAGCCCAAGAAAACTGTGGACAGCAGAGGTGCTTTTAATGATCAATCTTTATTTGGCTTGTTTTTTGTTTTTCTTTGTTAAGTTCTAGAAATTTTGGAAGTCAAAATGTGGTGAAATATGGAAAAACAAGTCCAGTTTTTTCTTACTGTCCGAGGTCTACCTTTATCAACAGTGATTAACAATATCTGAATGTAGACATCTTAAAAAGGTGAACAAGAGGTGTTTAATAATTCTTAGTACTTGGAAAAAATGCAGAAACTCTAAATTATAGCACACAAAAACCCAGAAAACAGACAATTGGTTTGCAGCTTTTTCTAAACTAAAACACATGGCCAAATGTTGATTCTTCAGTCTGTAAACACGTGTTCCACAGAGAGCTGTAACCACAGTGTTACAAAGAAAACCTAACAGCAACAATGAAAAGTGACATTCCAGAAATTTTTAAAATAATAAATAAATAACCAGAAACCTGCTGAGAGTTCAGTCACTCTTTTAAAGTACATAATATAACTAATAAGAGTTATATCACCAAAAATGAACTTGTCAAACTGTGATTTCTGGTTGGAGGGTATCTTATGGCAAAATCTCATACTCACCTTCAAATGATGGTGTCTCCCTCAAAGCCATAAAAGTAAACGCACACAAAACAATGCCCCTCTATATCACGCCTTACACCTGAACTCCCGAGCTTCCTTCTCAACTCTGAAAAGTGCGTGAGGAGAAAAACAAGTTTTTTAGTACGTTGAGTAAGAAGTGTCACATGAGAGGAAACGCAGTGACCACAGGAAGCCAGCTTTGAAGGCACTCTGTTGCGAGGTAGCCGTTGTTCCTCCTGCACATTTAATTTATTTATTCTATTCCTAAATTGAAGATTGGTGCATTGTGCCGTGGTACTGGTGGGATTATAGGCTTTATGGAAAATATTGATAAGTCGTCTGCTGCCTATTGTGGAGCAGTGTTTGCTTTCCACAAAGCAGGCATGAATAAAGTCAATGAAAAGCTAACACTTCTATATGATAATGCTTTTATATAATTTTACATAGCTTATGGACATATTAATTTAGCAGCCCAGTGTAAAAAAAACAAAAAAAAACTTTATCATAAGGATGAATGACTGTCTGTGTGTGTATGTGTCTGTGTGTGTGTGTGTGTGTGTGTGTGTGTGTGTGTGGAGGTGGGTGGGTGGGGGGAAACACAGATGGGAGTATTCCGGTAAACCTTCAGTGTCATTGTCTTGTTGATACATGATGTTTAAGTCATAGTTGTATCTTGTACATTTTCTCTTCTCTTGCAACAGACTTTTTGGCAACAGATTAGCCTTACCACATCATCCAAATGTCTTAAGTTATTAGGAGAACAGGACGTATCCAGTTACATACTGTAATAGCATGTCCTGTGTCATGCTTTCATCATGTTTTGATTCATTTGTATTTTTTATTTGTTCTACAAAGAATCATACCATCTGTTTACACTGCGGACAGCCCTGTAAAAAACTAAGTACTCAGTGATTCAGCAGCGAGTAGAAAGAGTAATCGTTTTCTGTGCGACTTTTAGCATGTACAGATGCTTTATCAAATTTTAAAATAGATGTGTCAGAGAAGTTTCTGAGGCAGTTTCTGGCTGGCTGTGTGTCTTAGCTGTTTTGTTTTTGTTAATTTAATAAACTAACAAGTGTAAATTATTGGGATACTTCTCACAGAAATCGACTGAGAGTAAAACAGAGCTAAAGTGAATGAAAAAGATTTATTTTGACTAGCATATTGACTATAAGTTATATAAGATGATGCAGCCTCTGTGTCTGAAAAGTGGAACCAAAAATGCAGATTTCAAGCTTTAAAACAATAGTTCAGAAACCAGTAGGTCAGACATACAGCTCCAGCCTCCTATCTTTTACGATACAGTAACTTTACATATTCTTCCAAGCTTCCAATAAATTGATACATCCAAAATTAAACATAACAGGGAACAGAGACACGGGTGTGAACTTTAATAGTAAATATCATAAAGTATGTCAATGTCATTCAAGTCATGGCAGCTTACCTTTCAACTCTATAAAATGTAACACTTGATCTGTCTGAGCTTTTATCATACATTTTTACAAAATGCAAATACATTGCATAAAAATAACGACTGTGGACAACCTTAAAAAAAAAGATGTACAGTCCTGGATCGTTCCCCACAGTTTTTCTTCTTCTGGCACAGTTCAGAGCTGAGCAAGGCTCATATCTGTTACATACATTTGTCTTTTTTGAGCACCGCCTCAAAAGCATGCCAGTGTTCAATGCACTGCAAGCTGTTCCAGGAGCACTATGTCAAATTACATCTTTTGTATCAGTCTCATTTTAAAAGAGAGGAAATAGCTGGACATAAATTATTATTAAAATTTTTTCCAAATTTTTGCTTAACAAAAATGTGCTTTGACCCTGAACGGAGGAAGCATTTAGTAGCCCAAGTCAGCCTACTGCCTCATGTCCTCTACTTACCATTCTGTATTGGTTTTATATTAGAACTTGAATTGGTGCCAGAATCTGGATCTCTATCTTTTAACATTACAGCATCTGCATCTTTGTCTCTGTCACGACTATTCTGACTGTTCTGTCGGCTCTTCCTGGTGACCGAGTCTGACCCGGCGCCCTCAAACAAGCGAGCCATGAAGGCCAGTCCTTCCCGTCGGATGTAGGACTTTCCTGCGAAGAAGTAAAGCACTGGATTGGCACAGCTGCTCATGAAGGCTATGGAGGAGGTGACAGCACGACTGCGCTTCCATATTTTATACAGCCTGTGAGGGGAGAGAGAGCACAATATTTAACCATAAAAATGATTGCTATTATTTTTCAAAGAATGGAACATTTTGGAAACATTTTGGGAAAATACATTTTAGCATTCCTTTTGGGAGACAGATGAAAGACTGACCCTAAAGGTTTTATTAGAGTAACTGATATAAACATGCACTTAGTAGAAGCTTTAAAATTCAAATAACCTATAACTTTGTTTTATTGAACTGCCAAGAACTCGTGTTCTGCATTCATGATTCAGAGAATCATCTTTGACCACATCCTTTCAAATAAAAGAAAAATCCCCTTAGGCAGTTGCACATTGTTGAAGTCAACTTTTCTTTCTTTATCTTTATCAGTACTTAAATGCAGACCATGCAAATTAACTTTGAGACAACTAGGACTTGGGTTTTGTGTTATTCGTGGCTCTAGTTCCATCACTCACATCATTTAATGGTACAGTACCATTCTTCTCATTTAAGGTGGAATGTTGAATGAACAACCTCTCAAAGAGTTCACTTTGACAACTACACCTGACTCACTGTAACTTTTTTGTGTCTTACATTGCACTTACATGCTTTTTACTGTACCGTCTGGATACACTGCCCATGTAACCTGAGTAAAATGTAAACAATTTGTTAATAACAGAGTTAAATTTTACTTTCATTAAAAATCATAAGAAATGATAAAATAAAAATAAGACTCTGTGACATACTTGCGCCACATTGATGCAATGGTAGGGGAACCAAAAGAGGCAGAAAGTCAGCACGATGGTCAGGATGAGCTTCTCACTACGAATGCGACGGCGGAACTTGGTCTGCCGGATCCGACGCAAGATGCAAATATAGCTGACTACAATGACGGTATAAGGAATTAGAAATCCTAACACAAGCTCTAGTGTGTATTGCAGGACCACCTGTATAGGAGATAAGATGAAAAAAAAAATCAAAAATGGTGGAGAATGGAAGCCCCAGTTTTCCTAGAACAGAATGTAAGCTATACGCAGGCCCCGAACCTAGTGTATAAAAATAGCCTCATGTTATATAAAATGAGGCCATTATTATACATTAGGTTATGGAGCTCCAGTACCAGTCAAAAGTTTGGACACAACTTCCATCATTACTTTAAGAAATGAAGGTCAGTCAATCTGAAAAATTTCAGAAAACAATGGCTTGAGAATGGCTTGAGCCAAGGAACGCAAAGAATTGATATTAGACCAGTGGAAATCTGGCCTTTGGTCTGATGAGTCATAATTTGAGATTTCTGGTTCAAAACGCCATGTCTCTGTAAGATGCAAAAAAGGTGAGCAGGTGGTTCCTATATGTGTAGTTCCCACCGTGAAGTATGGAGGAGCAAGAGTGATGGTATGGGGGTGCTTGACCAAGAAAGAAAGTGATGGAGTGTGTGTCAGATGACCTGGCCTCCACAATCACCTGATCTAAACCCAGTTGAGATGGTTTGGGATGAGTTGGACCGCAGAGTGAAGGCAAAGCAGCCAACAAGTGCTCAGCACCTCTGGGACCTCCTTCAAGACAATTGGAAAACCATTTAAGGTGATTACCTCATGAAGCTGACTGAGAGAAGACCAAGAGTGTGTAAAGCTGTAATCAAAGCAAAAGGTGCGTACTTTGAAGAATCTAAAGTCTAAAACATATTTGGGTTTGTTTAACACTTCTAAGTTTACTACATGATTCTTTATGTGTTCCCTCATAGTGTGGATGACTTCAGTATTAATTTACAATATAGGAAAAAATAAAAACATTGAATAAGGCAGCATGGTGGCTGGCACTGTTTTGGGTTTGAATCCACCTTGGCCCGGGTCTTTCTGTGTGGAGTTTGCATGTTCTCCTTGTGTTTGTGTGGGTTTTCTCTGGATATTCCCATTTCCTCCCACAGTCCAATGACATGCAGTTACTGGGGTTAAGTTAACTGGTGATTTTAAATTCCCCATAGGTGTGAATGGTTGTCTGGCTCTCTATTTTAGCCCTACAACAGGCTGGCGAACTGTACAGGGTGCACCTTGCCTCTCGCCCTTTGACAGCTGGGATAGGCTTCAGTCCCCCAATCACCCTGAACAGGATAAGTGGAAGAGAATGGACGGATGAAACGCTGAATAAGAAGGTGTGTCAAACCTTTTGACTGGTGTGTGTGTATGTGTACACACACACACACACACACACACAGAAAGAGAGGTTTGAACATTTTCTCTAGTTACTGAAAGCATGACAGAATTAGATTATATACATACATATTATATCAGTTATATATTATATATCTTCTCAACTTACATGGCTGCATAAATCATGGAAGGAGTCGCACACCTTCCTAGGTCCATCTTCCCTCTCTTCTCTGAAGAGGAGTGCAGGAACAGAGACAAAAAATACCAGTGCCCACACCACTGCCAGCACACGGGGTACAGTCTTTTGACTGGTGATAATACTGACGCGCTGTGGCCACACCACAGCCACCAGTCTGTAGACGCTCATCAGCATGATGAGCTGGATGGAGGTGTGCATGTTGGCTAGACACAGGTAGAAGAGGATCTTACACATTATATTCCCAAACACCCAGTTCTGTTGAATAAGGTAAGCGATGAAGAACGGAGTTAGCGCCATCAGTGAGCCATCAGCGATAGCTAAGTTAAGGATGAGAAGAGTAGCGACAGATTGCTTTCGAGCTCGTGCCAAGATACTCCAGATGACAAAAACATTTCCAGGGCAGCCCACAATAAAGGCAAGGCTAAGGATGAGGGCACCTATAGCTGTGCCAGCTGTAGTACCCACAATGGTCTCATTTCCTGCAGCTGAACAGTTCCCGTGGATCATGTTAGTTTCCTGTCAAAGAGCAGATATCAGTGAATGATTAATCCACTTAATTTGTTACTGCCTTTTAAAAACCCTAGAGGACAGAAAATAGGCACAGCATTTCAGGGCTGGTTTCCAACCAAGTAACAAGAATATGGCAGGCATTTCTCTTTTTAGAAACCACATTAAAAACTTACTTAAGGAGGTTTTTCTACTAATAAAGGTCTTCACCTCTGAATCATACTTTGTTTTATCTGGCATGAGTGTCAGTTTTACAAGCATGAATTTCATGCAGCAAAGTGTGGGAGTGTGCTGCAAGTGTAACAGGTTTTAACGGGAACTTATAATTCCTGAACAAACGAGACCAGACATGAGGGAAAAGCAACAGTCGGTGCGCTGATGTCAGGGTTTGAGTGATCGTTCTAGCTCAAATTTATGTGCACCTACATTCTCTTGAGCCTCAATGAGGGAAGCTTAGTTTCACACGAACACAGCCAAACACAGCAGGAACATATGGAAAAGTTTAAAAATGCAGTCAAGAGAAAATAATAAGAAATAATTAGAGCACATCAAAAATAAGAAGACCTGTATGGCAAGTGTGTGGAGTGCTGTACTGTGGCGCAGACTATTGGTCAAATGGTGAATAGATCAGTTAGATTGATCAGCTGCAGAATAGACCAAGATATATTTGATTATCATCCTGTGAGAGACAAGGATGCTATCTCAGCATATTCATGGCAATGGCTTTGTAATGGAGTCACACAGATAGCCATGTGTTGCACAGCGGCAGTTGTGATGAACTGTTCAGAAGCAAAGTACTTAAAATTAGATTTCTGAAATTTGTTTACACCAGGAAGTTTGTTCCATTTGTTTACAGGATATTAATTTCAGTGAAAGCATTTTAATGTCAGTAAATTGGCCCTGGGATTTTGAGTTGCTTTGGGTTGATTTTTGGATCCATGAATATTATTTAATGTTTTCAGTTGTGTGATTCTGTGGTTCATATCATGTTTATTACTTATAGGGGTTTCCCCAGTGTTTCTATTTGTGCCTTTGTCTTGTTCTGCATGTATCCCTTGGTCCCTTTTCGTTTCTTTGTCTGCTACCTCTTGTTAAGTCTTGGTGATTTCTTGTTTTCTTGGGTATTTCCTGATTTACTTTTAGTTAGTTTTTTGTGTTTTGCTTCATGTCTGTCCCAGATTTCACCCACTTTCACCCATGCCTCATCCCTCACCTATCCTGCTCCAATCAGTTCTCTGTGTACAAATAATCCTATCTTCCCTTTGTCCCTTGTTGTAGTGTCTGTTTAGCTTTCCCAGTGAGTGCTCTGTTTTCTTGAATCTTTGCAAGTTCTTTGGCTTTATGTTTGGCTACTACACTCTGGAAACTATAACATTTCTCTCAATGAGATGCCTACACTGGGCTGTTTTCTTAACATCTCTAACAGTTTTAATAGGACATCAATGAGGAAATATTTCTAAAGAATATCAGACAAATTATTCATAAACTTGTATAAGTACAACTTACTGCAAGCCAATAGAAATGTGCCCTGCAGTAAGGAAATCTGCATCAGCTATTTGTTTTTGACACTTTTCTTTAATGTGTTAATGATTAAGTGCAGTCAGTATGCCTGTATATATAAACATACTCACACTCACATTTGCGGAACTTGTTTGATATTTCTTAATTACATGCATTATTACATAATAAATAAGTTAATGAGTGTGTAATTGACTTTAGCTGTAAGCAAGCACGTACAAGTTGACATTGCAGGTACAACCACAAACAGTTTTAAGTCTTAGGGAGATTTACTTGTAGTAGGGTACTGTTCCTAAAGTGCACAGGCATTAAGTGAAGTGCAGTTGTACGCTAAGGAAAAAGCATTTAGTATGCATTACATGCGAGGAGGCAGAAACTTGGAAGCTGATTCTTTCTTGGCTTTATGAAGTGGCGAAAATGTATGCACATTTTAAAGTTGAATATTGATTTAATTCAATAACAGACAATAACTATTCTGTCCTGTTTCCTGATTTACTGTTTTCTTTTCAAAGTGAAAACAAAACTGTGATGACAAAAAATGGTTTTGACCCCAAAAGGCTGATTTTAATAAAATCATCTATGAGTAGAACACTTTGGAAAAATTCAACTAGATACACAGAGATGCACATAAAATAAATAAATAAAAGAAGGACGAGGAAAGAAAATGCCATCAAATTCTTTGTAAATAGTTAAATGACATGAGGTGTTTTCAGATTTGATCAAAGCAGTTTTGGTTTTGGTTTGGTTTTTTTGCATGATAAAAAAAATTAGAAGAAATGTGACCATGTGACAGTTGCTGACAAAGAGATGGTCAAACTACAGTGGTAATGTCTTTAAACCAGCAGCCGACTACAGAGCTGTTTTTTATGGTTTGACTGCGGAACAATCGTACCAACTGTAACCAGTTTGTTGATGTCACTGTCAGAATTCTTTCAGCATCTTTTAGTCTTGTTGTAGTAGTTTTATTTGTGTTTGCTTTGTTTTTTGTCATCTTAATCTCTATTTCTACTATCATTCGTACACGCCGAGCAACCAAATGACTAAAAAAATGTGACTGACTCAAAAGGTGTGTTTGTATGCTCTGTGATTCACAGGCATTCCTGCTCCGCCTACAGAGACAGAGCACACGTACAGAAACTATTTGTGCATGCCTGCACAAATTTAGCTGTACCTGACATATTCATACTTCAAAAAGAATCTAATATCTATGGAAACATGGAATGTGTCTCATATTCTCAAAATAGATATATATACTTCTGTGGACTGAAGAAAAAGAACTACTGGAAAAAATAATCATGCAAGCTCCTGATTCCTGCTGCAACAACATCAGTGTAACCGCAGCTGAATTGTTGACGTTTGTAACTGCAGTATTATGACAGAGAGAAACCAGCACACACTTCAAACTGACAGACAGAAAAATCAGGACTCACCAAGTCAGCAAGTCAGCTCCTCCAGGTCAGAAAAGGAGTCAGCAGTCCAAAGGTGTTGTAGATGTTAACAGTTTCTTCTTTTCTCTGCAAACCTTTTAGTCTCCTGTCACTTCCCCCCACCCACTCTCACTCTGTGTTTCTCCATCTGTGCCTCTCTCCATTGCTTATTCATGCTTGCTCTAACATGCAGTGAGTAGAGTAAGGTGTGTTCCCATAATAACTCGCCTGCCCTGGCAGCATGTCAACATTCTCACATCGAGCTAATGACTCCAACAGCAAATCAGTAAAAAGGTTTAGCTCACTTTCACTGTTATATGCATCCAGCACATCTGCTCGGAATCTGTTGTCAAAGTAACCGTAAACGTTTTGGAGGCGCACGTCAAAGCTTTACGTAAATTCCAGCTGAACTGCAAGGGCTTAGAAAGCACAAGGACACCCACACATTACACCGACGTGACTGCTGGACATGTCATTCTAGTCATAAACTTGCTACAGCTTCTTCTACTCGTGTGGTTTAACTGCAGGATTGTAGAGATTTGTTCTTACTCAGCATCAACCAGCTGGCCAGTGATGTGCAATCAAGCCTTCTTCATCAAGTTCTGAGTTCATCCCAACAGTGTCTGACGGGGTTGAAGTCAACACTGTGAGGCCGGAGAACTGTTTCCCTGTGGATAGGAACGGGCACTCCAAGAGGAGTGCTGCAAACGTTTACCTTCTCCGAAACAAAACACACAAGCCCAAACTAAAAAACTAATAACAAATATAATCAGCATTCATATGGCTTTGATCATATTTCACTTCTTTTCTCATTTCATCTTCATCCTGATCTTTAAATTTTTACTAAAGTGTTACTTTAAATTTATTGTGTATTAATGAGGGGAAAAAAACATTTAGTGTGTTCAAAAGTAATTTTTTTTTGAATGTGTGTGTCAGCTGTGTCATAGTTGGGAGGAAAAGTGAGGGCGACTACCCAGACCCTCAGTGGGGGAAGGGAAGGTGTCATAATTAACCCACCAGAATAAATCAGTTGTGTGATTGAACTTTGATTCCAGAAGCTACAGGGAGCAAAATGGTTTAGTCCACCTCACACTCTCCTTTACAGCCTCTACCAAGATGACTACTAATGTGCACCATGAGTTGCCCCCCCCCCAAGAAAGCAAATGGTGGATATCAAAAAAGAAAAAAGGGGGGAAAGGAGAGAAAGAGAAAGTGAACTGAGGGAAGTCAGCTGTAAAATTTCTTTCAAAGGAAAGGTGAGCAGAGCACAACTAACAGGTTCAAGTTTAGCTGTCAGCAGCTGTTAAAGACAGCAGGACGCTGTATCTATCCAAATCACGCAGCGCAGCTTAATACCATGAAACTCATGGCTCTCAATTTCAGATACAGCCAGAATAAGTGAAGCAGCAGCAGGTCCCTCTCCAAATAATAGCTGAGATGTGACCAAGGTGAGCTCACGTGGCAGCTAAGAATTATTCCAAGCAATCATCTGTGTCGATAACTGAAAGCTTATCAACTCTAACAGCAAGTAACAGCTTCACTGTATGCTGGACCTGAGGTTCTAGCTGGTGTGCCGTGAGGTGAGCAAAGTCTAACCTGTGCTTTGAGGAAATGAAAAGAATAAGTCAGTTATAAAGGCCCGCATGTGTTTAACTAGCTCTAATCAAACACCATCGGGCAGCACAGCATACCTGTGTACACTTGCAGATGTTTTGATGTATTATTAAATACATCAGGATATCTGCAGGTCCAGCAGAACGCCGTGTATGGATGCATTAACTTTTATGTTTAATAACCTGACGGGGACACTGACAGAAAATGGTATGCATTCCTGTGTGCTTCAGTCTCACTGAACAAATAGTGAGTGACAAGATACAAAAGATTAGAACGATTATGTGCCAGAGCAGCTTAATAATGAACAGAGAGACACAACTGCAGAAAACACAGATAAGACTTAAAAGGCAACCAAAGACACGGAGGGCAAACCATTCACAAACTGCAAAGTCAGCCAGAGTGTGTGAGGAAATCAGAAGCAGATTGGCTTATTTGTAGTAGGCAGTCTGGTTCAGAGTGCAGAGCCTCTGTGAATAAATGCTTGCATGAAATAAAGGGAGGGGGCACAGAGACGCAGCTTATATAGGACCCAGAGTTCTGTGATTATGCGCCTCAGGCATGGATGAACAGGTCCTTTAAAAATGTAACATTGACACTCAAAGAAAACTGTCACTCTTGTTCTAACAGATCAGCGACACTTTTCTGCAGAACTCTCTGAGCAATCTTTCCACAGTTCACAGAAAACCACTTGAACGTGGTGAAAACAGGAAGGGGCTGCCACTGATTTAAATGACTAATATTAAAAGAGACCGTGATTAGAGACAGTGAATCTGTGACTTACAAGAATAACGATTGAAAAGGACTCAAGAAAAGACATTATGGTGAAAGCTGAACATCCACATGAAGCCCACACAGATGTGAAGATTGCTATTTTGCAGGCAGATCTGCAAAACAGTGGCAGTAACCACAGCATGAAAATGAATGACATATTCCATACACGCAGTGTATTCAATTTGTTAATTTACTTTATTTTGTTAATTCCAGACATTTAAAAAAAATGCAACAACCATATATTTAAGTAGAGACCTTTAAAGACATCCACGCTGTTTATCAACAGTTTATGAATGGATGGTTATTTAACCTGAAGGTTTTCACAATGTACCTGAAATTATTCAGACTAAAAGAAAAGGGGGAAGAAGTGATGAAGTTTTAACACATTATAAGGAAGACGTGGGCTTTATGTGGCCCGCAAACTAAAATTGACACCCCTGCTTTACGAAGTGAGCAAAGATATTTCACAACATCTCAATCACTTGAAAGGATTTACCATATCTTAACCAGCTGTGCAAATACTCCAACATCATACCATTCATAGTTTATCCCAACCCCAGGATAAAGCGGTTGGGTGAATGCTGTCTGGACTTTGTGGATTAGAACCATTGGGTCAGAAACATTATAAAAACACAGAGTTCCCGCTTTATAATCCAGGAAGACCCCAATCTTGTAGGGACCTGAGCCTGGCACTTTGATTTCTACATTATTGTGACAGAACAAACAGCCATCTGTCATGCACTCTAAACTCCAGGACTTGTCATTTTTGCCAAACCGTGACTCATCTGATGTGCGGCTGATGTCTTTATAAGCCACTGCTACAGACAGAGTGCGAGCGTGTCCCTCTACCTCCCAATAACACCGGTCTGACAAACCCTCTCTGCACAGCACCTGGGGAAATTTAGTGAACCTGTCCGGATGAGCTGAAGCCTGGCTGGGTGAAGGCTTCATCCTGCGGTTCTTACTTATCAGATAGAGATGAGGGTAGTTTGAAGTCTCATCCAGTTTGAGGGGGTGGACATCTGCCAAGAAAAACAAAAAAAAAACATACAGTGAGTATCATCAATCTTTTCGCTCTTGGACAGAAATGACTGCTGTGTGAAAGTGAAATGTTTCATACAGCGTAAAAACTCTTCTCTGCTGTTGGGTCCCGGCGGCAATGAGAAGTCAACATATGAGACTGTGAGGAAACAAACAGTAATGAGGTGTCATTATTAAACATCACTGAGTGTGTATGAAGCCACTGATCCATAAGTCATTTTATTTATTTTTTTATTTTATTTTTCTGTTTCCAGCTGTAACCTGTGGCTGAGATCCGGGGCCACATTTCTTCCAGGAAAAACTCCAGTTTAACTTTGAGATCACACAAACAGTCGGTTACATCTTTAAAGGAGCGCTGAGGAGCAGCCCGAGGTGAACACTCCTGGGACTCCCAGGAAGTGGAGAGAGACTGGAAAGTGTCAGACATGAAAGACATACAAGTTTATTAAATCTTTTTCGAACCTTTGAAAACTGGAGGACGACTACAAGCATTTTGCAGGAAACTTTTTTCATACCTGCATTAGATACATGAGGTCAGCAGCATCCGAAGCCTGTCCAAGTTCAGCGTGTCTTGTCTTGAGCTCGGTAATCTCCTCCACCAACTGCAACTGGCGCTCCTCCACCTGAGCGGTGGCAGTTTTCTCCTGGGCTTTAATCAACTGCTTCACCTCGCTACGTTTTCTTTGCATAGATGAGATGAGCTCAGCGAAGGTCTCGTCACAGTCATTGAGTGAAATCTGAGCACAGCTCTGTGGGCAGATATCCGGTCTTTCATTCATTTTTTAAAAGTTGCTCTGACTTTAGTTAAAATAAAAACCTGAGCTGATCTTTAAACCTCCAAGGATCAAAACAAACAGGGCATCCCTCTGGGAATTAAATCAGAGCTTATGCTACATTATATAAAGAATGGGTTTCAATAAACTAAATTCAAATTTTCTGCAATAATTTCAATTCCAGTGGAATAAAGGTGCATCTATACAGCGATCTAGTCAAAATGCTTGAAGTTACATTTAACCATACATTCATATAGTGCTTTACCCAACATGTTATCTACCTCACATTCCTGGCCAGACTGGCATCACCAATTAATCTTTGGACTGTGGGAGGAAGCTGCAGCATGCACAAAGGCAACATGCAGACTCCACACAGAAAGGCCCAAGATGACCAGGAGATTCAAACTAGCAACTGTCTTGCCCTGAGGCATCAGTGCTAGCTACTGCACCACTGTGCCACCCAAATGTTGCTGCTTTTTTAGTTAGTTGGTTTGTTTTAAACTTCAGAAACTTTCCTAGTGCTCTTATATTCACTGAAACAGAGTTAAGGAACTGGGGTGGAGGGTGATGTCACTGTGCAGAACCGCTTCAGTATTGAAAGGCGTACGCGCGCACAACCACCTGTCGAGCATTTTATAGCTTAAAAGCCAAAATCAGACCTACAGAGGAACTACTTGCGGATAAACAGCACGCTTCTCATATAAATCAAATCAGCACAAGCAAGTGCTGTGGGGGAGCTACTGTCTGTGCTGCCCTCAAGTTGGTAAAAATGGTATTGCATGTTTGATTAGCGTTGAATACTGGGAATACATCTAGCACACTAAAGCTTCATTCAGCTGCTACCTTACTTGCAAGCGGTCGCCACAGCAGACTTTTACACCAGACACAACCTTCTGAGGGGTTTGTGTCTCCTCCCAGGCTTCTGCTGGGATCTTTTTATGTGTTAAATGATTGTGTTTAAGCACTACACAATGGAGAAACTCCAACACACTAAATTGTCTAAAGAACAGAACAGGCCTTTAACTGTACCATGATTTGAAAACATGGTTTCAGTCAGTCACCTCTTGGAACAACATATCTCCCACAACTGTGAGCGCCGCTGAGACACAGAGTTAACATTAAACACTGCTTTCCTAAACCTTGAGGCTCTCCTCAGCTTGGCTCAGTTCTTTCAGCTCCTTCTCTTTCTGCTGGACTTTCTCCTGGAGTTTCCTCTGATTTAAAGCCAGCTGATTCTGCAAGACAGCACGACTTGATATCAGAACAAGCTTAACAGGACAGCCAGCGACCACGAGAACACAACTCTGTTCTTAATGAGTAAGCTTTATGGCCACATATCATTTGGGAGCACAGAAGCATTTGGACTTTGAAAGGGAACATTATGAATTATTAGGCAAATGAAGTGTGTTAGACTGTAAATAAAAGGTTTCAGCATGACACTTTGTCCCCACCTTTGCCTTATCCTTGAGTGCAGATGCAGAAATACATCTGTGGCCGGTGTGCTCATCCACTGTGCACAAAGAGCACACAAGCTGCTCATCTTCCTGACAGTACAGCTCCTTTAACTTGTCGTGCTTAGCGCACATTTTTTCCTGTATCGGCACTGTTGCTGGGACCAGCTCGTGCTTCTTCAACACAGCCACGCAGTAGTGAGGCTTGAGGTGAGTGGGACAGTAAGATGCCAAGCAGGTCAAACATGACACAGTGGCTTTGTTTATCGTTGTCCCACAGCAAAAGTCACAGGCAACATCTGCAGCGCTGGCACAAACCAGAGGAGGGTGCGTCGACTCTGTGCTCTTTAGCTTATTCACAATCTGGGGAAGATGGGAAAGTGGTGAAGTTGGTCACTGAGGAGGAAGAGCGGGATTTCATGATGTGCTGGAAATATTAACATTAAACATTAACATTATTAAAATGCCCAGTTTTGGAGCTCAAGTCAACAAATTTTCAAATTGGTGCAAAGTGAATTTTGGTCTCTAGAACAAATTTGTGGCTTTAGGGGAAAACACTATAACAACTGTTTCATTATTTATACAATTGCAGGTGTGTGTGTGTGTGTGGGTGGGGCCATTAATCTTTATGTAACAACACAACTGACATGTTATCTGTTACACACAGGTGTGTGCAAAAGTCCTTTTCTGTTCCCTCACCTCTGCCAGAATGTTGTTCCTCCTCAGGACAGGCCGGGGGCTGAAGGTCTCCCTGCACTGGGGGCAGCTGTATTCACCCTTCTCATCCTCTCGATCCCAGCAATGCTCAATACAGCTTTTGCAGTAACTGTGTCCGCAATAAATGGTGACAGGTTCTTTCAGAAGATCCAAACACACAGAGCAGGAAAACTGATTACAGTCCAGCTCGACTCCATGCTGCTCATCTTGCTGAAGTTGCTGCTTGCTAGCCATTTTAGTGACAATGTTACTGGAGCATTCAGAAACAGATCTGAAGCATCCCTGAGTTTGATCTTTTCTGAGGTACTTTCATCAGAGGAGGAGGGGCTAAACAGGGCGGGTGTGAGGTTCAGTCAATGTCCATTGACTTTGTCATCACGTTTGCTTTGCTGGATAGTTATAAAGGGACAGACTGAACAAATCACAAGACCGGTTTATTAGTCATAGTGACTACGGAGCATATATGGCCTATAACTCACCACTCAGCTGCTTTATGTGGATCATTCAAAGTCAGGTGAACACAGTGCTACCTTTGAGGAAGAATAACAAGACTTATATTGTAGATTAGTGACACTTTTTGTTGCCTCATTTTACATATTTTGTTGTTAATTCATTGTTATTTTAATGAATTTCAAGGAATGTGTCATCTCATACACATCATTACTTACATCATTAAGTTACATTTAAAGAATCAAGGGTAAAAATGTATCAAAATAAACTGTAAAAAATACGAAAGAATTAACTGCAGATGTCCATAACAGTGTGACCTTTTTCATGACCTGCAGGGCAAATTTGCTCATTGATAAAACAGTAAATATATGGAGTCTATGAAAAATATCAATTCATGTATTTTTTTCCCTTTCTTTACACTTAACTTGACCTCTTACATCTTTGTGGGGGTTTCTTGTATGCAAACGTCAATGCTATGGTTGATGAACCTGTGTACTGCAGGTAGTGGCGTCTCTTCAAACAAAGCTTTTCGTCGTTGGAGTGCCTCCTGTTGATCATAACATGTAACTGCAGTATAACGATGACTAACTCAAAATTGGAATCTCAAAACAAAAGAAATGGACAACGCCCTAGAAATTAGAGTTTTTATTGCTTAAAAAATAACAGAGAAAATGAGGTCAGTAAAAATCATGGTTGATCACCAGTGTTAAAAGTACATTTAACCCATAAGAGCCCACACCCATTTGTCCTTGAAGGAAATTAAAAAATGAATAAAAATAATTTAAAAAGTATTAAAGAAATTTTCCAAAACATGTGAAACTGTGAGACTCGTTTCACACTGGTTTTTTTTTTAAATTATATACAATAATTCTCAAATATTTTACAAATAGATTACAAATAGAGAATTGACAGTACATGAAAATGAAACAAAACCACCTCCTTCCACAGTTTCTAGGCTATTGTGTCTCTTAACCCCAGACATTGGTCCCTTTAGACACCGCTGTATGGGGGGAAAAAATAGGATCACAAAGGATCAAGGGCACTAAGTAGATTAAGTAACAACTCCACAAACAAGGTAACTGCTGGATAAATCTTCAACAGTTTGCCAGAAACCAAACTCTAAAAAAATTACAAATTCTGCGTACTGTCTTCTAAGTATGTAAATAGCATGTCTAGTAATAAGATGATACTTTTTCACACCATTACCTGACTAAGAAATATAAAAATCTTTCTTAAGCCCGAGAAGAGATTTTCCTTTCTCCACTACGGCCTTATATGTTCTCTGTGCAGCTTCTGAAGGTGACTTAGCATCTTTAGCTGCTTCATTTCCAATGACACCACCAACTGCTCCTCCTGCTGTTACCACTGCCACTCCTACGACTCCAGCAGCTACTAGTGCTGTTTCTCCAACTGCTGCTGCAGACACTCCTGCTGCTGCTGGAACTTTTTTAATAACATTGATTAACTGTGCATTATGCATAGCTGTGATAACTAATCCCACCAATCCTGCTACACCTAAAAAAGCGCCTAACAAAGCTCCTGTTGCAATCCCTGTCATTTGGATCAGAAACCTGTTACACACATCACTTTTCGCCTGGTTTCTGATCTCTTCTGGGGTCTTGTGTGGTGATGAGTGTCTAATGTGTTCTGCCCGTTCCTGTATTTCTTTCTCCACATGTTGCAGCATTTTATTTGTGTAGTAGCCTCCGTTTTTTTTTTCCGCCACCATTTTCTCTACTGTTTTCAGTAACGCCTCCAGCTGGAACTGGTTGCTCCTGTAGTTATTCGGCTGCTTGTTGTTCCAGTGTTTGTTGTCAAAGACGTGGCACCGACCGCCACACTTCAACACCAGATCATTCAGATTCTTATTCTGACGGACAAAATCTTCAATTTTCATCCTTTTCGAGAGCTGCTCACCGTGAGTGAAGACAATTACAGCATATTTGAGAGCGTCATCTGTGAAAGACTCACATATTTTAGTGATGATAGCCTGCTCCTGCTCTGTGAATTTATCCACTTGAAGCACGATGAGAAAAGCATGAGGCCCGGGAGCGCACTCTGTGACACACCTCAGTATCTCAGCCTTCAAATCTTCCTCAGACCTTTCTGTGTCAAAGAAACCGGGAGTGTCGATCAGAGTGATGCTCCTGTCATTGACTGTTTTGGTTTCTGCTTGGCATTTACTTGTTCCAGAGTTGGGAGAGTCATAAGTTTTGAAGAGCTCCTCTCCAAAAATGGTGTTAGCCAGGTGACTTTTCCCAGATCCAGTTTTTCCCAGCAGGACCATCCTCACTGTAGTTGACCCTAGAGGAGAACAGTGGCTCTATTCAGTACATTTGTCTCTTGCTTTTTTGTTACTTTTAAAGACTTATTTCCTCATGGTTCTGGGTTCAAAACAGTATACAGTACATGATCTACAGATTTTCAGGAAAAGGAAGCACTTCAAAAATGATGACATGAGAAAGCTGGCAAATGTTAGGGTCACAAAGAAGAAATATATCACATCTTAGTAGGTTAAGCTACTGCTCATTAATATTGAGCAGGCATTAGGAGGACTAATGCAATATTGGGCTATCTGACTCCAGTGGGAGTTTGAGCTAGTGCCCTAAGGTTGTTAATGTGATCATTCTGATGTACTTCTCTTTGAATTTTTAATTAATTTATTTGTTTTTTACTGTTCATGTTTTTGATGTTATTGTGAACTAATGTTTTTTTCCTCTAGTGGGACAATAAAGGTAGCCCTTAACCTCCAGCTTCTTAAATGTTGATACTTTCTACACCCACCTTGATCTTGGACTTCTTGAGTGAATTTGCCATTTTGGACAGACCTGAATGCCTGCAAAGACAACAATGTTTCTGCATTAACAGCATTTCCTGTACATACTCATCGGATGCAGAACAAACAATAGCTGATTGGTTAATTATTGTTATTATTGTGTATACATTAGGGTCCCAAGATAAAGTGCAATAAGGTCAGCGCAGCCTGCATAGCAGTTTGCAAAAAATTATAGATACACCAAATATTCATGTCAGACTATCATCCCTGTTGACTGCTCAGATATTAATGTTTTGTAGCACATTATATTGTGCTGGCTAAATATTCAAAAATTAAGTGATTAAAAAAAAAACAATGAGATTTTTTTATTTACATATTATGGATTTCTTTGTTTTCCAGGAACAAATTGGCTGTTAGAGATGTTCATCAGCTCTCAGCATCTTAATTGTTAGCAGCCAATATTTAGTCCACAGTGCTTTGCCATTACCTCACTTGACTCTTCGTCACTGGGGTGAATGACAATGCGGATCAGGAGTGGTGTGCTGCCAGCTCGCTCCTGTTCAAAGTCATGAACTGCCTCCCTTAGCACCCTCTCCACCACACTGACAGGAAACTGCAGGGCGATCCCAGCACCGAGGACCGGGAGAGCGACAGATCCAAACCCTTTCTTGTCACAGGAAGATAGGATTTGGTTGATGCCCAGTCGAAGAACCTATAACAGGTCAGAGTACTATATTATGGTAAATGGCTCCATAAAAATTGTCCTCACAAACAGGCAGAATAATAAAAGCCATTCTTTATTATTTCACCTCTACTGGAACTCCATCTGGGTCACCATCAAAGGGAGCAAGACTGATGAAGAAGACTGCATTAGACTGAAGTCCAGACAAGCCCTCCACCAGTACTGAGTCACCAGGCATTATTTCATCCTGTGCTTCCTTTTTAAATCTTGAGGTCAGCTGGGATCCAACTATTTCAGACAAAGTGTTTCCAACACGGGTAGAGAGAGGACTATGGTTGACCATAGGAGACACCAAAGCATCCACCTAGGAGAAGAGCAGGAGATGTGGTGGGTTTAAAAAAAATAATAATGATTTAGGTAAACTGCCTAAATTGTCTTGGTGTGATTTTCTTTAAATTCCAGAAATGGTTCTTACCTGCTGGGCCTCGATTGATCCCTGAATAATCTCTACGTGGACACTGCCTCCAGGAGCTCCAGCAGTGGCTCCTCTTGTTGAATCTCCTTCAGGTACATTCAGCTGGAAACTAAAATCACTCATTGTGTTGTTTCCTGTATCCATCCCTTGGAGAAGCCTGTCACAAGCTTCCTGCATGGCCCTCACCACCTCTTCACTCTTATCAATAAGGATTATTTTGCTCAGACTTCGACCTCTCAGACTACCAAAGTCCTTCACAGCAGCTACAATTGCCTCACAGCACACAGTGAGAGGAACACCAAAGACACCTGAGCTGATACAAGGAATAGCTACAGACTGAAACGCCATTCTTTCTGATAAATTTAGAATCGAGTGCACAGTTTTTTCCAGTAAGATCCTATCTTTGTCGCCTGCTTTTCCACCTACAGGTCCAACCACATGCAGCAGTTTCTTGCACCTTAAGTTACCCCCTGTGGTCACTAATACTTCACCTATGGGAATTTCCCCCATATATTTCACTAATTCATTGCTCTCTCTCTGTACTTCAGGACCACCAGCTTGACTCAGTGCCGCAGCAACACCTCCAGAATGGTCCAAGTCCTGATTGGCTGCATTCACCAGAGCATCAGCGCATTGTTTGGTGATGTCGCCCTGACAAACGAGCACCTGGAGCCCATCATAAAAGCTGTAGCTAGCAGTGATTGTGCTTTCCTCATTCAAATTCAGAGATGCCATATTGTCTCTAAAATACGAAGGCTGTTCTATGTCCAACAACCTGGCATTCACCTGAGACAGTTCTCCAACAACAACAGCCATCCCAGGATCATCTGTGTAGACCTTCACCTCATTTGTGGTCTGATGAGAGCTACTGCACTGAACCAATGCTTCAACTTTGTCAGGGTTTACCTCATAATGGCACAAGTAGCCACTAAAGAGTGCATCTACCTGAGCTTTCCAATTACTAACTTCATCTGCAGCACCGGGTTGAGCTAGCCTCCTGACTAAGAACCTCCCACTCCTCGGGGTAAAGCTGAGCAGAGCAGCCTGAACAGGCAAGAAACTTCTCAAGTTTATGCTGAGCATTTGGACATTCATTTAGGTAACGAAGGAGATAATTATCAAGGTGTAGTTCATATTCTTCACTGCTTGGTAGCGGAGACAAGGTAGGAATGTGCTCTGGAGTCTGTGTTGAGAAGAAATGCAAATGACAGGAAGTTTCAGTTTGTAACAAGGCCCTCCTAACTTTAACATTATAATCATATAGACAATGCTGAGTCTATATGGAACTTTATTAGCTTAATGACTCATTCACCTTGATCAAATCAGTACATTAAATTTACCTCTGCTGGAGCTGTGGGGGTGGTGATGTGAGAGGAGGTGTAACTTTCCAGGCTGTCTCGGACTGTGAACACCAAACGACAATCTTCCAGCTCCAAAACGTGCTCTGACTTCTGAAGGACTGCCTGCTGATCTGCACACAAATATCTCAAGTTTCTCACTCAGTTTTTTATATCACCTATTTGTATGTGATGATTTCTTTGTTTTCCCTCTTTTGTACTTTCTGTCTGTGAGTGAGCCATCTAAGAAGTTGCACTTCTGTTTTAATGGCTTTACAGCTTATTTTACTGCTTCTATTTATGCACATTTAATCAGATGATGCAATAAAAACTGCATTTGTACTCATGTGTATTGCAATGTTCTTGTCCTCTCTGTATACTTATCTCTTAAATAGCCCATCCATAAATAAGTGAGATAAAAAATCAGTTATATGGGGGAATAACCGGCTGTTTCAGCAGCTGTCTCTCAGCTTCTTGAACTTGGCAGCAGACCTCATGTTGGGTTTCTGTTTCCTCACGCATTTCCTGTTTCCTTTCATACAACTTATATTAAAAAGATATATTTCTTAAACAGTTAAAACTTTTCTGTGTGGCTATTTTATAGCACGCATTTAATAGTGCAAAAGGGTGAAAACGCATGATAATAAATTAATAATAGTCGTGACTGGTCATTTTCACACTTCGCCCACTGCAGGATATTTCGTGAAGAAGCCAGTCCACATATTACAAATATATTAAAATATAATTTTATAAATTAAAATCCATAATAAACCTACCTCTTTGATTTTTGAAAGCAATACCGTAGACGTTATCGCCTACTCCCATCAGTGACCCGCAGTCTCCTCCGCCTGATTTGCGGCGAATACGGAAATATTTTTCTATGACCTTCATATGCTCTTCGAGAAGACCGCGGCACTCAAAGAAAATCGGGTAGTGGTAAAGCTCATCCATCACCCCGCAGTGACTAAAGCCAGCAGTAATCTGTGGAGCTCGCAGCGCTCTGACTAAACGGCTGATGCTGATCCTGCAAAACAAGCTGTGCTCAACGCTGAGAAGCGCAAAACAGGGCCCGAGCAACCTTGTACGTCACAGGGGTCACGTGACCAAAACACTGCTTAAAAGTCGAGCTGAATTTAAAACAGAAACGAAGACGACTTCAGAGCAAATCACCGGTCTGAATATCTAGGATCAGACAAACGGAGGAAGTTATAAAGCTCCACTTTAATGCTTTTGGTTTTGTTTTTTTAAACTCCCCTTTCCATTTCCTCATTCAAGTCTGATCACTTGAAACACTTCTGTTGTTGCCCTTTTTGAGCATTAGGAGCTTGTACAATTTTTATATTCTTTTAAATATTAGTTGTACTTACCAAAAAAGAAAAAAAAGCCCTGTACAAGGCTAACTGTAGGAAGCAAAAAAAATTAATAAAAAAAAAAAAAAAGTTCCTGCCTTTGCATAATGTGAAACATGGCAGATGTCTGAATATATATTTTAGCCCAGATCTCAGCATCTATAAAAGATCAAACAATAATGACCTAGCCTTTTATCAAAACATGTTTTCTATACTACACCTAGTTGTTGTGTGTAATATGAGTTAAGGCCATGCTCAATCTTGTAGTTTGTAAGACAGACAAATGTGACTGAAGCCTAAAACAGGAACAAATCGAGCTTGTCAAAATTTAAAATCAACTTTATTTGTCTTTAAACTTTACATTGTGATTCAGCACAAGTAAAACTCCAGGTCTAATGAGCAGACACCAACACTGGCCATAAGGCTTATAAAACACTCTCTGAAAAACTAAACATTTATAAAAGTAGATATGTAAAGTGGTGCAAACCACACACAAAAACAGAACTGTGGTGCTACAGCAGAGATTTAACAGCTGAAGAACCAGACAGGCTACTGCAAGTCTGTCAGCAGTTGGTAAACAAGAAAAAGTGAGTTGAAACACTGAATATGGGAGTAAAAACAGTAACTTGGTGTGTATCAGTGTGTCTACAAACAAGCGTACTCAAATCAACCTCATTTCTGCATAACAGCCAGAGCGTCCTCCCCTCAGCCCAAGGCCAGGATAGAGAGGCTGGCTGAACAGTGCGTGCTCCTTGTGAAGCAGAGTCATCCTGTCAGAGATGCTGTAAAAAGACAGAGTGCCTGACCTGTAATCCAGGTACACTCCAATCTGAGAGGATTCAGGACCTGGCACTGCCCTGGTTCCTGAGTTATGTCTGAAAGTATAACCATCTGCGGAGCACTCCAAACTCCACGACTTGTTGTTCTTCCCGAACTCCGAGTCAATGGATGTTCGGCTGATGTCTTTGTAAGACACTGCCACTGACCAGACACCACCACTCAAACTGACCTCCCAGTAGCACCGCCCTGTTAACCCCTCTCTGCACAGCACCTGCTTCACATATGTAAACCTGTCTAAGTGAGAAGAATAATGCTTTTCAAAGGATTCACTTTTCACCTGCTGGGAATTCAGCGATAGGGACAAATATTTGTTGACCGAGTTGGGATCCAGTGTTAGAGGACAGCAGTCTGATGGAAAAGCAAAGCAGGAATATCATTAGCCTTCTAGGATTCAGTCAGTGATCATTACAGTATACTGAACTGTATCAGAGGTTTCCCTTACAGCGCAGAAACTCTTCCCTGGTATTTGGCACAGGTGGCAGCACAACGTCTACAGCAGACACTAACAGAGGGGAAAAAAGATCAATATTTGGATAAGCAGGATAAAACGGACAGAGATTTCTGTCAGGTACCTGTGGCAGAGATCTTGGGCCATGTGGTCCTTAGGAAGTTCATCATGTCATTGCTCAGCTCAGACAGAAAGTCGGTCACTGTTTCCATTGAATGTTGAGGACAAATGACAGCACCTGGTGGCAAGTCTGGAGATTCACACGAGGTGTCGAGAGACTGGAATCTCTGGAGATTATAGTAAGAGAAAAAGATTAAATCAAAACAATCACAGATTTGTCCAACAATTCTTTAGCAGTCCAAATCAGGTGACTGGTTTCAGTGACATTTAAGCTTGAATATGTGGGGTGGAGGTATTCCCCAGTATTGACATCATGAACAAAAAAAATTAAATTAGCTTTTATATAAAGAGCACGATTCTGGTAAATAAAAGTATTATTATCAGCAAGATTATTTTTCTAACATGAAATATTAAAATAAATGTGTGCAAACCTTTAGATGGGTTTTAGCAAAAACTAAAGATCAGGCCATCCACCTGTCATGAAACTGAGCCGATTTGGGTTTTTTTTAAATCCATTTTAGCTTTTGCAGTTATAGACGGTGAGTGCTTTAGTTATAAACCGTTTGAGTCGCACTGAATTTTAAAAAAGAAAGATGGCTTGGTCTACAACACACGTTCGGTACCTGGATGAAGTGAACGTGGTCAGCTGTACGAGAAAGCTCCTCCAGGTCGGCGTCTCTTCTCCTCAGCTTGGAGATCTCCTCCTCCAGCTGCAGCTGCAGAGCTTCTGCCTGATCAACTGCAGCGTTCTCCCGAGCTTTGATCAGCTGCTTTGTTAAAACACGCTTCTTTTGTATGGAGGAGATCACCTTGTCAAAGATCTCATCACTGGACGTCACTGCAGTCTGGCTGCAAATCTGTTTATACAAAGAAGGTTCTGACTTTAAAAAATTTTTTACCGTGGTGATATTTTGCAAGTATCCAGTGTATTAAATGCAGGACTGCAGGAATAAGTTGTGCCATCAAAGTCAAGCTGATTGTTTAAATATAAAATAACCAGTTATGGTTATGAGCGCCCACTGCCAGATGTCAGAACCTATACAACACACACTTCTGTGGTCAGTACAGATACATGCATTCGTATCTTATTTCGACACCTTGAAGTCCTTCACAGCTTGGACAAGCTCACTCAGCTCCTTTTGTCTCTCCTGGGATCTGAGCTTCACTGCAGTCTGACTCCCAATAAGCTGAATCTGTATGAAGCAACAACAAAAACATCACTGAACATTTCGGTCACATTGGAGTGAAATTCAAACACTTTAATTATATATATATATATATATATTTTTTATCTACCTGTTTGGTGGCCCTTTCTGCTGCAGCTGACACTGTTTTGTGGTCCCTGTGCTCGTCCAAGGTGCACAAATAGCAGATACACCTTCTATCAGTGTGACAGTAGACCTCCATTAGCTTGTTGTGCTTTGTGCACATTTTTTCCTGTAGCGGAACTGCTGCCAAAACCAGCTGGTGAATCTTCAACACAGGAAAGCTGTAATGAGGCTCAAGATGAGCAGGACAGTACGATGCCAAGCAGGTCAGGCAAGACATGGTGGCTTTGTTCCTTATGGTCCCACAGCAGAAATCGCAGGCGATGTCTGCTGGTCCTGCAGGAGCCAGAGGAGAAGACGGACAAGCTTGTTGGGTACCTGTCCTCTTCAGCTTCTCCACAACCTGGAGGTGATAAAAAGAAAAGTGGTTGGAAGGTTTTCATGACACACAGAATGAACACTGAATTCAAAGAGGATATAATCCACTATGAATTCATTATCTATTTTCTAATAGATTTTTGTTGCTTTATTATTTGAGACACAATGCATTCAAATTAATGAAAATGGGCTATGATAATAACTTACTGCCCATTATATTAGATCTCTGTTCAACTCCTTGTTCACACAAATATCTTATTAGCCAATCACATGACAGCAACTCAGTGCATTTAGACAGGAAACATAGCCAAGAGGACCTGCTGAAGTTTGGCCTCGAGCACCAGAACGGAGCAGAAAGGTGATTTAAGGGACTCTGGATGTGGCATGGTTGTTGGTGCCAGATGGGCTGATCTGAATGTTTGACAATCTGATGATCTGCTGAGATTTTCCCACAAACATCTCTAGAGTTTGCAGGGAATGGCCCAAAAAAGAGAAAATACCCAGTGAGGGGCAGTTCTCTGGGTGAAAATACTTTGTTGATGTCAGAGAAAAATGGGCAGATGCTTTGAGCTAATAGGAAGGCAACAGTAAATCAAATAACCATTCATCACAGCCAAAGTAGGGCTGCAGCTATCGATTATTTGAATAATCGAGTATTGTATCGATTAACCGGATAAGAAGTACTTTTGTCTTATTAATGAGCAATGGTAACTATTTATTTGGACAAGCTCTGAATATGTGGATTTCAGTTACTTGGTATTTTCCAAAAAGAGCAACATGGATACATCACCTCAGCTAGCATGTTGTTCCTCCCGAGCACGGGCCTTTGGCTCGAGGTCTCCCTACACTGAGGACAGCTGTACTTTCCCTTCTCGCATTCCTGGTCCCAGCAACCCTCGATGCAGCTCCTGCAGTAAGTGTGTCCACACTGGATGGTGACGGGATCTTTGAGCAGGTCCAGACATACCGAACAGCAAAACTGACTCTGCTCTAACTCCACGCCACACTGTTTCTCCTGCTTTTTCTCCGCCATGAGGACGAACTCCACACCTACACAGCAGAGTTTCAATTTAATGCAATTAGCGGGAAAATGGGAGGCGGGGCTTCAACTTCTGCCGACTTCCGGTATTTGCCAGAAAATTATTTGAGCTGCTGTAAATGACTTATTGACCTATAATCTGTGAAACATGTGTCAAACATATCTCTGCTGGATGATATCAAGTCATTTTGAGCGAGAAACAAATTTTCTGTAACAAAGCAGAAGCTGCAATTTGGCAAAGTGACTTTTATGTTATTTATTTATCAGGGTAAAAAATGTCTTGTTAAAGAGAAATCTGGGCAAGAGAACTCCAGAAATAGCAACAAATATAATTTCACAGTTCTATAAAGATATTTAATGGCTTGATTATAATATAAGTATAATAACTCAGACACACAAAGATTCTCGCACAGCAGGTCATATCTTCATATTTATATATAAGTCCTTAATAAATCATGTTGACTGCACTCTATTTACCAACATAAACAAACCAGGGTGTTATTTTTGACTAGTATTTCAAATTTGAATCTCATATCTCAAACACATCCAGTTTTGTTTCTTTCATCTAAGAAACACTACAAAAATCAAACCTCTACTGTGATCCAATAATTTGGAACTTTTTTTAACTTGGTTTCATTTTCTCACTTTTCACGTGCCTCTCTCAGACCTCCCTGGTCCCTCTTCAGCTGGTCCAGAATGCAACAGCGAGGCTGCCAACAAAAACACATCATTCCTGTTCTTGCTTCTCGGCTTCCAGTGAATTTCACAATATGTTTTAAAATGTTATCAATAACATATAAAGCCCTGCATGGCCAGGCTCCTGTGTATATGGCAGCTCTTCTGAAACCTTATAACAGCAGTGAGCTTTTCCAGTTTTAAGATTGAGGTTTTTCAATGCTCTGATTTTAAATCAAGTGGTGACCACACTTTTGAGGTTGTTACAACTGTTACATTAATGTGTTACTCATTAATGTAACACATTAGATCGGGCATCTCTACTCTGACTGACACTCTTTAATAAATAAAGTTCTCCATTAAAAATAAACAAAACAGTGAAACAATGAAAAGGTCATAAACTGTAGCTGAAACAGGTTTTAATAAAGAATTTGCCTGAGGGCAGCTCCGCCCCAGGGTCTGCTGCTGTCTCAGTAACTAATACACAGGGCCATCAGTGAACCGAGCTGTTTCACCACATTTTTATCCCCACTTTCTGTCTCCTGCTTTCCATCCCTGTCAAGTTGCAGATAAATAATTGGATTTTAAAAATCAAATGTAAAATTAGGATTCAGTTTTTATTCTGTCTACGATGATGGCAGAGTGGCCCATGCTGATTAAAGTTACTCTTTTTTTCCCTCCTGTTTAAATATCATGGTCAGCAATGGCACGTATTCATGTTCCTCTAGATTTTAAATGGAGGCTCTGCCACAGTGAATCCTGGTATTGGTGCTCCATCGATGATTGCTTTCTTTCATTACTCACGCTTGCGCTTAAGGGATCATTCACAGTTATCCCACTCGGTGCCAAAGCGAGGTCCGGGTGATGCCATAGTGTACACAGGGATGCAGTACAAGCGCTCGATGCACACAAAACCAATTTTTTTATATATTATCCTTGCTTACATCAGTAAATGACTCTAAATATGTAAACATTATGTGGAGTAAAAACATCAGGAGGTAAAAAGATAATTAAATCATGCAATAATCTGATAATTATAAAAATCTTACATAGAATCAGAAATACATTTTCTTTTCTCCATGACGGCCTTATAAACTCTCTGTGTAGCTTCTGCAGGTGATTGTGCATCTCTAGCTGCTTCATTTCCAATGAACCTGCTGCTCCAGCAGCTACTAGTGCTGTTTCTCCTTTTGGTACAATGGCAGGCACACGTGCTAATGCTGTTATCTGTTTTGTGGCATTCACTAACTGTGGGTTCTTCACAGCTTTGAGAGCAAATTCAGCCAATGTTACCACACCTAAAAAAGCACCTAACAAAGCTTCTGTTGCAATCCCTGTCATTTGGATCAGAAAGCTTCGAAACACATGAGTTTTCGCCTGGTTTCTGATCTCTTGTCTGGTGATGAGTGTCTAATGAGTTCTGCCTGTTCCTGTATTTCTTTCTCCACATGTTGCAGCATTTTATTTGTGTAGTAGCTCTCCGTTTTTTTTTCCGCCACCATTTTCTCTACTGTTTTCAGTAACGCCTCCAGCTGGAACTGGTTGCTCCTGTAGTTATTCGGCTGTTTGTTGTTCCAGTGTTTGTTGTCAACAACGTGGCACCGACGGCCACACTTCAACACCAGATCATTCAGATTCTTATTCTGACGGACAAACTCTTTAATTTCCACATCGCTGTGCAGCTGCTCACCGTGAGTGAAGACAACTACAGCATATTTGAGAGCGTCATCTGTGAAAGACTCACATATTTTAGTGATAACAGCCTGCTCCTGCTCTGTGGATTTATCCACTCGAAGCACGATGAGGAAAGCATGAGGCCCGGGAGCGCACTCTGTCATACACCTCAGTATCTCAGCCTTCAAATCTTTCTCAGACCTTCTTGTGTCAAAGAGTTTGTTGAACCTGCTTCCTGGAATAGGAGTTGGTACCTCTTTATACGTCATATGGGTCACATGACCAAACAACTATGCATGTAGTTATGATAAATTTAGATCAGCACTGAGAAGCAATTTACTGTAAATCAGATGTCTGAATATCTAGTGTTTGACAGTCCTTGGAAGTTATAAAGCTTCAGCTCTTTAAGCCATCATGCACCCACTTTGCTTTTCCTTACCAAGTTTATGTATTTTTATAAAATGTCTCTCTAATTACTCCTTTCGGTTATTAGCAGCTTGTACAGAACAATCATGTTTAAAAATACTTTTAAATACTAGTTCTAGTACACTGAAGAGTCATTACCAGTATGATGCTTAAACTAAACTACCAAACATAACAAAAAACAGATGCATGGGCAAAAAGGAGAAAACAAAATTAGATTTCCTCTGATAGCACCGGCCTGTGAAATTTTCTTCACTCTCATCAAAATACAAGAGAAACTTATGTATTTCCTTGAAAATTGGACATCTAAACAACACAGGCTGTTGGTCATAAACTGCTAATACGACCCAGTTAAATGTAAAGTGCTAACGCCAATATGTGACCCACTTGCCCCTGGGACACAAACTTCAATATGAGATTGGTAAATGTAGGTCAGAGTAATGAGCAATATCACAAACACTATATTTAAATAAATATGTAACTCTGCATACATGTGAGTAATTTAAAGCTGAAACCACTGCTCTAACCATTTATCAAGGTCAAAAATTTTCCATGCCACACCTGGTTGTTTAATTTATGACTAATTATATGGGTGTGTGCTTCAGAGAAAGAACAGCCTTCAGGTGTCTAGTGTCCACTTCTTCAATCTTGCACGTTTGCATAACACTAGAAACTGAAAGAAACTGACTGCAGACAGAAACAAATCAAAAGCACGCTTCATGTTAACATTTGTATTCACCTTCAAACTTAGGAAACTTGTGTTGTGATGCAGCATGGGTGTTCAAGTAAATCTCCAGTAATTCTGAGTAAACACCAACCCAACCCACACCCTAAAGCTTGGCAACAGCTCTCTAAAGAGCTTTCAAAATTTAAATATCTCTAAAAAATATGTATGGAATGTGCCAAATGAGTCCATGGCCCTATTCCAGGAAGCATGTTCAACAAACCCAGAGTTTAAACGCATACTCTGAGTTGACCAACTCTGAGATCAGCAACTCTGTGTTTCCCATTCCAGAATTTAATCAGTGATGTAACAGCGATGCTGCAGTAACTGCAGTAAATCTTTCAGAGGAACTGACTGACAGCCTGACAGCTGCAGTTGAGCTCATTATAAATCTGTGACATCATCGCTGTCTCCGAGGAGTGAACGACTGTAAAAGCTTCATGTTACGTACAAAAAATACAAACGTCTAACTGGGATTTCAGTGCTTGTAGAAACATAAATGTCTGCAGAAGAATTTGTTCCTCTGACACTCTGACAGCCACTTTATGAATGAGGAAATGAATCAGACACGTGGTTCAGGTGCAGCAGGAGGGAAGGAGTCAGAGAGACACTCAGAGTTTGTTGGAGAAAACCTGCCAGCGAGCAGGTCAGGGTCACAGAGTCTCTTACCCCAATAACTGACTCTTTAGCTAAACCTGCTTTCTGGAATAGGCCCCACATCAAGAAGGGTCAGATGAGAAAGTGTGTGTTGCTGTACTGGAAAACATTCACCCTGCTGCTCTGTCAAACACTTTCTTTTTATTTGAACACCATGGTGAGGCAGGGAAGCAGCTGCTGCCTCAGTTGGCTACACTGGCTGCTTGTGAGCACCTCCAGACGAACCGTCTTACTGCTCATGATGTAATGTAATCAAAAGCTTTGGTGACAATGTACAAGTGCTATAACTTGGGAAAACATTCATTTGAAAACAAAATAAAAGGACCCATGGGGGGAAATTGCCCCAAATTATTGTTTTTATTGCTTAATACATCCTCTTTGATCACTCAACACATCACTGATATTGCTACAGATTTCACATCTACAAAATTTAAAATTTAGTAAAAATGGAGATTTGACTTCTCAGGAAGAATGAAACAAAAATCATCTTCAACATTGTCAATTTACTGTTTGTCTTGTTTTAAGGCTGTTGTGTTTCATGAAAAATTATGATCACAATGGATCCAGGCACCAGGTAGATCAAGCAAGAACCTTCACAAACATAAATACTGTATCAGTTTTTATGGCCCACAAACCTCTTCAACAAAAATGTTTGATAAATACACCAAACAATATGTAGCCACCACCAAATGGCAGTCAGAAAAAAAATAGCTAATGAATAAAGTGCTCAAGTTTCAAAAGAATAAATACCTCCTTCTGTAGTCAGTGGAGACAAAAAAAAAGGCCTAAACGACGACAATTACTGCATAAACATTAAGTAATTTACCACAACCTGACTTTGAATAAAACAATTTTTTGTAGTGCCTTCTAAATATGTGAACATTATATGTGGAGTAAAAACATCAGGAGGTAAAAAGATAATTAAATCATGCAATAATCTGATAATTATAAAAATCTTACATAGAATCAGAAATACATTTTTTTTTCTCCATGACGGCCTTATAAACTCTCTGTGCAGCTTCTGAAGGTGATTGTGCATCTTTAGCTGCTTCATTTCCAATGACGCCTCCCATCACTCCTCCACCTGCTGCTGCAGCCAAACCTGCTGCTCCAGCAGCTACTAGTGCTGTTTCTACTTTTGGTACAATGGCAGGCACACGTGCTAATGCTGTTATCTGTTTTGTGGCATTCACTAACTGTGGGTTCTTCACAGCTTTGAGAGCAAATTCAGCCAATGTTACCACACCTAAAAAAGCACCTAACAAAGCTCCTGTTGCAATCCCTGTCATTTGGATCAGAAACCTGTTATACACATCACTTTTCGCCTGGTTTCTGATCTCTTCTGGGGTCTTGTGTGGTGATGAGTGTCTAATGTGTTCTGCCTGTTCCTGTATTTCTTTCTCCACATGTTGCAGCATTTTATTTGTGTAGTAGCCTCCGTTTTTTTTTTCCGCCACCATTTTCTCTACTGTTTTCAGTAACGCCTCCAGCTGGAACTGGTTGTTCCTGTAGTTATTCGGCTGCTTGTTGTTCCAGTGTTTGTTGTCAACAACGTGGCACCGACCGCCACACTTCAACACCAGATCATTTAGATTCTTATTCTGACGGACAAAATCTTCAATTTTCATCCTTTTCGAGAGCTGCTCACCGTGAGTGAAGACAATTACAGCATATTTGAGAGCGTCATCTGTGAAAGAGTCACATATTTTAGTGATGACAGCCTGCTCCTGCTCTGTGAATTTATCCACTCGAAGCACGATGAGAAAAGCATGAGGCCCGGGAGCGCACTCTGTCATACACCTCAGTATCTCAGCCTTCAAATCTTCCTCAGACCTTTCTGTGTCAAAGAAACCGGGAGTGTCGATCAGAGTGATGCTCCTGTCATTGACTGTTTTGGTTTCTGCTTGGCATTTACTTGTTCCAGAGTTGGGAGAGTCATAAGTTTTGAAGAGCTCCTCTCCAAAAATGGTGTTAGCCAGGTGACTTTTCCCAGATCCAGATTTTCCCAGCAGGACCATCCTCATTGTAGTTGACCCTAGAAGAGAACAGTGGCTCTATTCAGTACATTTGTCTCTTGCTTTTTTGTTACTTTTAAAGACTTATTTCCTCATGATAAACAAAGTAAACAGTGCATGGTTTACAGTTTTAGTCAGATGATAAAGATGAGAGCAAAAAATTGTCAACAAAAAAACTTTTTCTAAGTGAAGCCTTTGGTCAGTCATTAGGAGAATTAATGCATGATTAGACTGAATCATCACTGGGTGATTAATGGCCCTAAGCTTGTCAATTTAGGACCCACTGATACCCTACTACAGCATTTTTGTAAATCCTGTTATTATATTTGTAAATTATTGTTGATGTTTTTGATTTTGTTCTTGTAAATTCTGTTATTTAATGAACTAATTTAAACACTTTTTCTCTACTGGGAAAATTAAAGTGAACCTTAACCTCCAGTGTTGAACCTCAGTGGTTAATATAATTAAAAACTAAAATTAAATAGGCCATGATTTAGAGGTTTTGTACTCCAAAATTGTCATAAATTTGTAACAAGTGTCTTTGACAAAAATAAAATAAAAATTAATTTAAAAGATTTTTAATTACAGAAGGAAACTTAAATTACATTATGGATTCTTAACTGTTTATATTTTCTACACCCACCTTGATCTTGGACTTTTTGATGAACATCTTCATTAAATTTGCCATTTTGGACAGACTCAAAAACCTGCAAAGACAACAATGTATTTGCATTAGCAGCAGTTCCTCAGATGCAGAAGAAACAATAGGTTAATGATTGGTGCTTGGTTAATTATTGCTATTATTGTGTATACACCAGATGCCCAAGTTAAAGTGCAATAAGGCCAGGGAAGCCTGCAAAGCAGTTTGGGATACACCAAATATTCATGTCAGACAAGACTGAAAGCAATTAAGATGGTGTTCACTGATGTCTGATATTAATGTGTTGTAGCACATCAAATTGTGCTGGCTAAATGTTAAAAAATGCAAAACTGATCACTACGACCTTCCTTTGTTTGTCCATCACTACGATGTCCGGTTGGTTAGCCATCACAAGTTTGCCTGTCTGTATCTGGAAGTCCCACAGGATCTTAGCTCTGTTGTTCTCAGCCACCCTTGGGGGCGTGCCCCATTTTGACCTCGGGACTTCCAGGTAATACTTGGCACAGATGTTCCTGTATACTATGCCGGCTACTTGGTTATGGCGTTCCATGTATGCCCTACCTACTAGCATCTTGCACTCTGCTGTTATGTGCTGGATTGTCTCAGGGGCATCTCTACACAGCCTGCACCTGGGGTTTTGCCTGGTGTGGTAGACCCCAGCCTCTATCGATCTTGTGCACAGAGCTTGTTCCTGTGCTGCCATGATTAGTGCCTCTGTGCTGTCTGTCAGTCCAGCTATGTCCAGTCACTGGTAGGATTTCTCTATGTCAGCCATTTCTTATATCTGCTGATGGTACATGCCGTGCAGAGGCCTGTCCTTCCATGATGGTTCCTGTTCTTCCTCCTCTTCTTTCTCAGGTTTCTGCTGCCTGAGGTACTCACTAAGAACATGATCCTATGTGGCCATCTTCCTGATTTATTCATGGATCTTCATTGTTTCATCTAGGACAGTGGTTCTGACACTCACTAGTCCTCGGCCACCCTCTTTCCACAGTCTCAAGGTGCTGGATTTGGGGTGAAACCCTCCATGCATGGTAAGGAGTTTTCTTGTCTTGACATCAGTGGCTTCTATTTCCTCCTTAGGACAGCTTATTATCCCAGCAGGGTATCTGACAACCAGCAGGGCATAGGTGTTGATAGCCTGGCTCTTGTTCTTCCCATTCAACTGACTCTTCAGGACTTGCCTTATCCTCTGCAGGTACTTGGAGGTTTCAGCTTTCCTAGTGGCCTCGTCATGGTTCCCATTTGCCTGTGGGATTCCAAGGTATTTGTAACTGCCCTCAATGTCTGCAATGTTGCCTTCTGGTAGTGTAATCCCCTCAGTTCTGACTACTTTTCCTCTCTTAGTTACCATCTGACTACACTTCTCCAGTCTGAATGACATTCAGATATCATTGCTGTAGATACTGGTGGTGTGAATCAGTGAATCGATATCTTGTTCACTCTTAGCATACAGCTTGATGTGATCCATGCAGAGGAGGTGGCTGCTGTTTGCTTCATTCTGTAGTCGGTATTCTTAGCCAGTCTCGTTGATCTGGCTGAGGGGATACAGGCCTATGCAGAACAGCAGTGGGGACAGAGCATCTCCTTGGTAAATCCCACACTTAATGTTGACTTGTGCAGTGGCCTTGAAGTTGGCCTCTAGTGTTGTTCTCCACATACCCACTGAGTTCTTGATGAAGGTTCTTCTTGTACAATTCTAGGCATTCCAGGATCCATGTGTGCAGCACTGAGTCATAGACTTTCTTGTAGTCAATCCAGGCAGTGCACAGGTTGGTCCATCAGGTCTTACAGTCTCGAATGACTGCTCAATCTACTAGTAGCTGGTGTTTTGCTCCTCTGGTCTCTCTGCCTATCCCTTTCTGGGCCTCGCTCATGTATTGTGTCACATGCCTACTCATCTTAGCTGCTAAGATGCCAGACATGGGTTTCCATGTTGTACTGAGGCAGGTTATGGGCCAGTAGTTTGATGGGACTGGTCTCTTCTGGGGGTCCTTGGGGATCAGGACCGTCCAACCTTCAGTCAGCCATTCTGGGTGTGTCTTAGCCTCTAGCAGCTGGTTCATTTGTGCTGTCAGGCACTCATGGAGTGCAGTTTGCTTCTTTAGCCAGTAGGTGTGTATCATGTCAGGGCCTGGTGCCATCCAGCTTTTCATGTGTAAAACTCTTTCTGCCAGTGTGATGGTTAGTTGAGCCTGTTCAGGGAGGTTGCTGTGGTCTGCTCTTAGATCCACTAGCCACTGAACATTGGTATTGTGTGACGCATCCTTCTTCCATATGCTCTTCCAGTACTGTTTCATCCCAAGCGTTACTGGGGGTGCTGTTCTCATATTGTTCCCCTGCCACAAAGAGTATACATTGAACAGTTTGGTGGAGACCATCCGGTTTATTTTCCTGGCTTCTGTCTCTCTGGTATACCTCTTCAGGCTGTGAGTCTTTGTTTGGCAGTCTCTAAGGAATCAGGTATGGACAGCCTATTGTATTTCTTAGACACTGCATTCTTCATTGCACACACACACACACACACACATATATATATATATATATACCCAGATTTTTTTTTTCTTTTGCCAAAGTGTTCTTTCACAAAATGTCTTAATTGTTAGCAGCCAATATTTAGTCCACAGTGCTTTGCCATTACCTCACTTGACTCTTCGTCACTGGGGTGAATGACAATGCGGATCAGGAGTGGTGTGCTGCCAGCTCGCTCCTGTTCAAAGTCATGAACTGCCTCCCTTAGCACCCTCTCCACCACACTGACAGGAAACTGCAGGGCGATCCCAGCACCGAGGACCGGGAGAGCGACAGATCCAAACCCTTTCTTGTCACAGGAAGATAGGATTTGGTTGATGCCCAGTCGAAGAACCTATAACAGGTCAGAGTACTATATTATGGTAAATGGCTCCATAAAAATTGTCCTCACAAACAGGCAGAATAATAAAAGCCATTCTTTATTATTTCACCTCTACTGGAACTCCATCTGGGTCACCATCAAAGGGAGCAAGACTGATGAAGAAGACTGCATTAGACTGAAGTCCAGACAAGCCCTCCACCAGTACTGAGTCACCAGGCATTATTTCATCCTGTGCTTCCTTTTTAAATCTTGAGGTCAGCTGGGATCCAACTATTTCAGACAAAGTGTTTCCAACACGGGTAGAGAGAGGACTATGGTTGACCATAGGAGACACCAAAGCATCCACCTAGGAGAAGAGCAGGAGATGTGGTGGGTTTAAAAAAAATAAAATGATTTAGGTAAACTGCCTAAATTGTCTTGGTGTGATTTTCTTTAAATTCCAGAAATGGTTCTTACCTGCTGGGCCTCGATTGATCCCTGAATAATCTCTACGTGGACACTGCCTCCAGGAGCTCCAGCAGTGGCTCCTCTTGTTGAATCTCCTTCAGGTACATTCAGCTGGAAACTAAAATCACTCATTGTGTTGTTTCCTGTATCTATCCCTTGGAGAAGCCTGTCACAAGCTTCCTGCATGGCCCTCACCACCTCTTCACTCTTATCAATAAGGATTATTTTGCTCAGACTTCGACCTCTCAGACTACCAAAGTCCTTCACAGCAGCTACAATTGCCTCACAGCACACAGTGAGAGGAACACCAAAGACACCTGAGCTGATACAAGGAATAGCTACAGACTGAAACGCCATTCTTTCTGATAAATTTAGAATCGAGTGCACAGTTTTTTCCAGTAAGATCCTATCTTTGTCGCCTGCTTTTCCACCTACAGGTCCAACCACATGCAGCAGTTTCTTGCACCTTAAGTTACCCCCTGTGGTCACTAATACTTCACCTATGGGAATTTCCCCCATATATTTCACTAATTCATTGCTCTCTCTCTGTACTTCAGGACCACCAGCTTGACTCAGTGCCGCAGCAACACCTCCAGAATGGTCCAAGTCCTGATTGGCTGCATTCACCAGAGCATCAGCGCATTGTTTGGTGATGTCGCCCTGACAAACGAGCACCTGGAGCCCATCATAAAAGCTGTAGCTAGCAGTGATTGTGCTTTCCTCATTCAAATTCAGAGATGCCATATTGTCTCTAAAATACGAAGTCTGTTCTATGTCCAACAACCTGGCATTCACCTGAGACAGTTCTCCAACAACAACAGCCATCCCAGGATCATCTGTGTAGACCTTCACCTCATTTGTGGTCTGATGAGAGCTACTGCACTGAACCAATGCTTCAACTTTGTCAGGGTTTACCTCATAATGGCACAAGTAGCCACTAAAGAGTGCATCTACCTGAGCTTTCCAATTACTAACTTCATCTGCAGCACCGGGTTGAGCTAGCCTCCTGACTAAGACCCTCCCCTCCTCGGGGTAAAGCTGAGCAGAGCAGCCTAAACAGGCAAGAAACTTCTCAAGTGTATTCTGAGCATTTGGACATTCATTTAGGTAACGAAGGAGATAATTATCAAGGTGTAGTTCATATTCTTCACTGCTTGGTAGCGGAGACAAGGTAGGAATGTGCTCTGGAGTCTGTGTTGAGAAGAAATGCAAATAGCTACAGGTGACATATGTACTTACAGTGTTGTAACAAATATATTAGGTCACCATAATAAAATCCAGAGTGGTGGGGTCTTTACCTACATTACAAAGTGCCTTGAGGTCCGGTGATTTGGCAAGAACAAATAAAGCTGAATTGATCTGAATCACCTCCAGAACTTTATTTTGTTTGTTTCTGGTAATGGTTAATCTACCAGTGTGCCACCTGTGATCAAAATTTATTCTTAATGCTAACGCTTGACTAATTTCTACCTCTTGCTTGATTAAATTAGCTCGTTGGGTTTGCCTCTGCTGGAGCTGTGGGAGATGGAGGTGTAACTTTCCAGGCTGTCTCGGACTGTGAACACCAAACATCCATCTTCCAGCTCCAAAACGTGCTCTGACTTCTGAAGGACTGCCTGCTGATCTGCACACAAATATCTCAAGTTTCTCACTCAGTTTTTTATATCACCTATTTGTATGTGATGATTTCTTTGTTTTCCCTCTTTTGTACTTTCTGTCTGTGAGTGAGCCATCTAAGAAGTTGCACTTCCGTTTTAATGGCTTTACAGCTTATTTTACTGCTTCTATTTATGCACATTTAACTCAGATGATGCAATAAAAACTGCATTTGTACTCATGTGTATTGCAATGTTCTTTGTCCTCTCTGTATACTTATCTCTTAAATAGCCCATCCATAAATAAGTGCAGATAAAAATCAGTTATATGGGGGAATAACCGGCTGTTTCAGCAGCTGTCTCTCAGCTTCTTGAACTTGGCAGCAGACCTCATGTTGGGTTTCTGTTTCCTCACGCATTTCCTGTTTCCTTTCATACAACTTATATTAAAAAGATATATTTCTTAAACAGTTAAAACTTTTCTGTGTGGCTATTTTATAGCACGCATTTAATAGTGCAAAAGGGTGAAAACGCATGATAATAAATTAATAATAGTCGTGACTGGTCATTTTCACACTTCGCCCACTGCAGGATATTTCGTGAAGAAGCCAGTCCACATATTACAAATATATTAAAATATAATTTTATAAATTAAAATCCATAATAAACCTACCTCTTTGATTTTTGAAAGCAATACCGTAGACGTTATCGCCTACTCCCATCAGTGACCCGCAGTCTCCTCCGCCTGATTTGCGGCGAATACGGAAATATTTTTCTATGACCTTCATATGCTCTTCGAGAAGACCGCGGCACTCAAAGAAAATCGGGTAGTGGTAAAGCTCATCCATCACCCCGCAGTGACTAAAGCCAGCAGTAATCTGTGGAGCTCGCAGCGCTCTGACTAAACGGCTGATGCTGATCCTGCAAAACAAGCTGTGCTCAACGCTGAGAAGCGCAAAACAGGGCCCGAGCAACCTTGTACGTCACAGGGGTCACGTGACCAAAACACTGCTTAAAAGTCGAGCTGAATTTAAAACAGAAACGAAGACGACTTCAGAGCAAATCACCGGTCTGAATATCTAGGATCAGACAAACGGAGGAAGTTATAAAGCTCCACTTTAATGCTTTTGGTTTTGTTTTTTTAAACTCCCCTTTCCATTTCCTCATTCAAGTCTGATCACTTGAAACACTTCTGTTGTTGCCCTTTTTGAGCATTAGGAGCTTGTACAATTTTTATATTCTTTTAAATATTAGTTGTACTTACCAAAAAAGAAAAAAAAGCCCTGTACAAGGCTAACTGTAGGAAGCAAAAAAAATTAATAAAAAAAAAAAAAAGTTCCTGCCTTTGCATAATGTGAAACATGGCAGATGTCTGAATATATATTTTAGCCCAGATCTCAGCATCTATAAAAGATCAAACAATAATGACCTAGCCTTTTATCAAAACATGTTTTCTATACTACACCTAGTTGTTGTGTGTAATATGAGTTAAGGCCATGCTCAATCTTGTAGTTTGTAAGACAGACAAATGTGACTGAAGCCTAAAACAGGAACAAATCGAGCTTGTCAAAATTTAAAATCAACTTTATTTGTCTTTAAACTTTACATTGTGATTCAGCACAAGTAAAACTCCAGGTCTAATGAGCAGACACCAACACTGGCCATAAGGCTTATAAAACACTCTCTGAAAAACTAAACATTTATAAAAGTAGATATGTAAAGTGGTGCAAACCACACACAAAAACAGAACTGTGGTGCTACAGCAGAGATTTAACAGCTGAAGAACCAGACAGGCTACTGCAAGTCTGTCAGCAGTTGGTAAACAAGAAAAAGTGAGTTGAAACACTGAATATGGGAGTAAAAACAGTAACTTGGTGTGTATCAGTGTGTCTACAAACAAGCGTACTCAAATCAACCTCATTTCTGCATAACAGCCAGAGCGTCCTCCCCTCAGCCCAAGGCCAGGATAGAGAGGCTGGCTGAACAGTGCGTGCTCCTTGTGAAGCAGAGTCATCCTGTCAGAGATGCTGTAAAAAGACAGAGTGCCTGACCTGTAATCCAGGTACACTCCAATCTGAGAGGATTCAGGACCTGGCACTGCCCTGGTTCCTGAGTTATGTCTGAAAGTATAACCATCTGCGGAGCACTCCAAACTCCACGACTTGTTGTTCTTCCCGAACTCCGAGTCAATGGATGTTCGGCTGATGTCTTTGTAAGACACTGCCACTGACCAGACACCACCACTCAAACTGACCTCCCAGTAGCACCGCCCTGTTAACCCCTCTCTGCACAGCACCTGCTTCACATATGTAAACCTGTCTAAGTGAGAAGAATAATGCTTTTCAAAGGATTCACTTTTCACCTGCTGGGAATTCAGCGATAGGGACAAATATTTGTTGACCGAGTTGGGATCCAGTGTTAGAGGACAGCAGTCTGATGGAAAAGCAAAGCAGGAATATCATTAGCCTTCTAGGATTCAGTCAGTGATCATTACAGTATACTGAACTGTATCAGAGGTTTCCCTTACAGCGCAGAAACTCTTCCCTGGTATTTGGCACAGGTGGCAGCACAACGTCTACAGCAGACACTAACAGAGGGGAAAAAAGATCAATATTTGGATAAGCAGGATAAAACGGACAGAGATTTCTGTCAGGTACCTGTGGCAGAGATCTTGGGCCATGTGGTCCTTAGGAAGTTCATCATGTCATTGCTCAGCTCAGACAGAAAGTCGGTCACTGTTTCCATTGAATGTTGAGGACAAATGACAGCACCTGGTGGCAAGTCTGGAGATTCACACGAGGTGTCGAGAGACTGGAATCTCTGGAGATTATAGTAAGAGAAAAAGATTAAATCAAAACAATCACAGATTTGTCCAACAATTCTTTAGCAGTCCAAATCAGGTGACTGGTTTCAGTGACATTTAAGCTTGAATATGTGGGGTGGAGGTATTCCCCAGTATTGACATCATGAACAAAAAAAATTAAATTAGCTTTTATATAAAGAGCACGATTCTGGTAAATAAAAGTATTATTATCAGCAAGATTATTTTTCTAACATGAAATATTAAAATAAATGTGTGCAAACCTTTAGATGGGTTTTAGCAAAAACTAAAGATCAGGCCATCCACCTGTCATGAAACTGAGCCGATTTGGGTTTTTTTTAAATCCATTTTAGCTTTTGCAGTTATAGACGGTGAGTGCTTTAGTTATAAACCGTTTGAGTCGCACTGAATTTTAAAAAAGAAAGATGGCTTGGTCTACAACACACGTTCGGTACCTGGATGAAGTGAACGTGGTCAGCTGTACGAGAAAGCTCCTCCAGGTCGGCGTCTCTTCTCCTCAGCTTGGAGATCTCCTCCTCCAGCTGCAGCTGCAGAGCTTCTGCCTGATCAACTGCAGCGTTCTCCCGAGCTTTGATCAGCTGCTTTGTTAAAACACGCTTCTTTTGTATGGAGGAGATCACCTTGTCAAAGATCTCATCACTGGACGTCACTGCAGTCTGGCTGCAAATCTGTTTATACAAAGAAGGTTCTGACTTTAAAAAATTTTTTACCGTGGTGATATTTTGCAAGTATCCAGTGTATTAAATGCAGGACTGCAGGAATAAGTTGTGCCATCAAAGTCAAGCTGATTGTTTAAATATAAAATAACCAGTTATGGTTATGAGCGCCCACTGCCAGATGTCAGAACCTATACAACACACACTTCTGTGGTCAGTACAGATACATGCATTCGTATCTTATTTCGACACCTTGAAGTCCTTCACAGCTTGGACAAGCTCACTCAGCTCCTTTTGTCTCTCCTGGGATCTGAGCTTCACTGCAGTCTGACTCCCAATAAGCTGAATCTGTATGAAGCAACAACAAAAACATCACTGAACATTTCGGTCACATTGGAGTGAAATTCAAACACTTTAATTATATATATATATATATATATTTTTTATCTACCTGTTTGGTGGCCCTTTCTGCTGCAGCTGACACTGTTTTGTGGTCCCTGTGCTCGTCCAAGGTGCACAAATAGCAGATACACCTTCTATCAGTGTGACAGTAGACCTCCATTAGCTTGTTGTGCTTTGTGCACATTTTTTCCTGTAGCGGAACTGCTGCCAAAACCAGCTGGTGAATCTTCAACACAGGAAAGCTGTAATGAGGCTCAAGATGAGCAGGACAGTACGATGCCAAGCAGGTCAGGCAAGACATGGTGGCTTTGTTCCTTATGGTCCCACAGCAGAAATCGCAGGCGATGTCTGCTGGTCCTGCAGGAGCCAGAGGAGAAGACGGACAAGCTTGTTGGGTACCTGTCCTCTTCAGCTTCTCCACAACCTGGAGGTGATAAAAAGAAAAGTGGTTGGAAGGTTTTCATGACACACAGAATGAACACTGAATTCAAAGAGGATATAATCCACTATGAATTCATTATCTATTTTCTAATAGATTTTTGTTGCTTTATTATTTGAGACACAATGCATTCAAATTAATGAAAATGGGCTATGATAATAACTTACTGCCCATTATATTAGATCTCTGTTCAACTCCTTGTTCACACAAATATCTTATTAGCCAATCACATGACAGCAACTCAGTGCATTTAGACAGGAAACATAGCCAAGAGGACCTGCTGAAGTTTGGCCTCGAGCACCAGAACGGAGCAGAAAGGTGATTTAAGGGACTCTGGATGTGGCATGGTTGTTGGTGCCAGATGGGCTGATCTGAATGTTTGACAATCTGATGATCTGCTGAGATTTTCCCACAAACATCTCTAGAGTTTGCAGGGAATGGCCCAAAAAAGAGAAAATACCCAGTGAGGGGCAGTTCTCTGGGTGAAAATACTTTGTTGATGTCAGAGAAAAATGGGCAGATGCTTTGAGCTAATAGGAAGGCAACAGTAAATCAAATAACCATTCATCACAGCCAAAGTAGGGCTGCAGCTATCGATTATTTGAATAATCGAGTATTGTATCGATTAACCGGATAAGAAGTACTTTTGTCTTATTAATGAGCAATGGTAACTATTTATTTGGACAAGCTCTGAATATGTGGATTTCAGTTACTTGGTATTTTCCAAAAAGAGCAACATGGATACATCACCTCAGCTAGCATGTTGTTCCTCCCGAGCACGGGCCTTTGGCTCGAGGTCTCCCTACACTGAGGACAGCTGTACTTTCCCTTCTCGCATTCCTGGTCCCAGCAACCCTCGATGCAGCTCCTGCAGTAAGTGTGTCCACACTGGATGGTGACGGGATCTTTGAGCAGGTCCAGACATACCGAACAGCAAAACTGACTCTGCTCTAACTCCACGCCACACTGTTTCTCCTGCTTTTTCTCCGCCATGAGGACGAACTCCACACCTACACAGCAGAGTTTCAATTTAATGCAATTAGCGGGAAAATGGGAGGCGGGGCTTCAACTTCTGCCGACTTCCGGTATTTGCCAGAAAATTATTTGAGCTGCTGTAAATGACTTATTGACCTATAATCTGTGAAACATGTGTCAAACATATCTCTGCTGGATGATATCAAGTCATTTTGAGCGAGAAACAAATTTTCTGTAACAAAGCAGAAGCTGCAATTTGGCAAAGTGACTTTTATGTTATTTATTTATCAGGGTAAAAAATGTCTTGTTAAAGAGAAATCTGGGCAAGAGAACTCCAGAAATAGCAACAAATATAATTTCACAGTTCTATAAAGATATTTAATGGCTTGATTATAATATAAGTATAATAACTCAGACACACAAAGATTCTCGCACAGCAGGTCATATCTTCATATTTATATATAAGTCCTTAATAAATCATGTTGACTGCACTCTATTTACCAACATAAACAAACCAGGGTGTTATTTTTGACTAGTATTTCAAATTTGAATCTCATATCTCAAACACATCCAGTTTTGTTTCTTTCATCTAAGAAACACTACAAAAATCAAACCTCTACTGTGATCCAATAATTTGGAACTTTTTTTAACTTGGTTTCATTTTCTCACTTTTCACGTGCCTCTCTCAGACCTCCCTGGTCCCTCTTCAGCTGGTCCAGAATGCAACAGCGAGGCTGCCAACAAAAACACATCATTCCTGTTCTTGCTTCTCGGCTTCCAGTGAATTTCACAATATGTTTTAAAATGTTATCAATAACATATAAAGCCCTGCATGGCCAGGCTCCTGTGTATATGGCAGCTCTTCTGAAACCTTATAACAGCAGTGAGCTTTTCCAGTTTTAAGATTGAGGTTTTTCAATGCTCTGATTTTAAATCAAGTGGTGACCACACTTTTGAGGTTGTTACAACTGTTACATTAATGTGTTACTCATTAATGTAACACATTAGATCGGGCATCTCTACTCTGACTGACACTCTTTAATAAATAAAGTTCTCCATTAAAAATAAACAAAACAGTGAAACAATGAAAAGGTCATAAACTGTAGCTGAAACAGGTTTTAATAAAGAATTTGCCTGAGGGCAGCTCCGCCCCAGGGTCTGCTGCTGTCTCAGTAACTAATACACAGGGCCATCAGTGAACCGAGCTGTTTCACCACATTTTTATCCCCACTTTCTGTCTCCTGCTTTCCATCCCTGTCAAGTTGCAGATAAATAATTGGATTTTAAAAATCAAATGTAAAATTAGGATTCAGTTTTTATTCTGTCTACGATGATGGCAGAGTGGCCCATGCTGATTAAAGTTACTCTTTTTTTCCCTCCTGTTTAAATATCATGGTCAGCAATGGCACGTATTCATGTTCCTCTAGATTTTAAATGGAGGCTCTGCCACAGTGAATCCTGGTATTGGTGCTCCATCGATGATTGCTTTCTTTCATTACTCACGCTTGCGCTTAAGGGATCATTCACAGTTATCCCACTCGGTGCCAAAGCGAGGTCCGGGTGATGCCATAGTGTACACAGGGATGCAGTACAAGCGCTCGATGCACACAAAACCAATTTTTTTATATATTATCCTTGCTTACATCAGTAAATGACTCTAAATATGTAAACATTATGTGGAGTAAAAACATCAGGAGGTAAAAAGATAATTAAATCATGCAATAATCTGATAATTATAAAAATCTTACATAGAATCAGAAATACATTTTCTTTTCTCCATGACGGCCTTATAAACTCTCTGTGTAGCTTCTGCAGGTGATTGTGCATCTCTAGCTGCTTCATTTCCAATGAACCTGCTGCTCCAGCAGCTACTAGTGCTGTTTCTCCTTTTGGTACAATGGCAGGCACACGTGCTAATGCTGTTATCTGTTTTGTGGCATTCACTAACTGTGGGTTCTTCACAGCTTTGAGAGCAAATTCAGCCAATGTTACCACACCTAAAAAAGCACCTAACAAAGCTTCTGTTGCAATCCCTGTCATTTGGATCAGAAAGCTTCGAAACACATGAGTTTTCGCCTGGTTTCTGATCTCTTGTCTGGTGATGAGTGTCTAATGAGTTCTGCCTGTTCCTGTATTTCTTTCTCCACATGTTGCAGCATTTTATTTGTGTAGTAGCCTCCGTTTTTTTTTCCGCCACCATTTTCTCTACTGTTTTCAGTAACGCCTCCAGCTGGAACTGGTTGCTCCTGTAGTTATTCGGCTGTTTGTTGTTCCAGTGTTTGTTGTCAACAACGTGGCACCGACGGCCACACTTCAACACCAGATCATTCAGATTCTTATTCTGACGGACAAACTCTTTAATTTCCACATCGCTGTGCAGCTGCTCACCGTGAGTGAAGACAACTACAGCATATTTGAGAGCGTCATCTGTGAAAGACTCACATATTTTAGTGATAACAGCCTGCTCCTGCTCTGTGGATTTATCCACTCGAAGCACGATGAGGAAAGCATGAGGCCCGGGAGCGCACTCTGTCATACACCTCAGTATCTCAGCCTTCAAATCTTTCTCAGACCTTCTTGTGTCAAAGAGTTTGTTGAACCTGCTTCCTGGAATAGGAGTTGGTACCTCTTTATACGTCATATGGGTCACATGACCAAACAACTATGCATGTAGTTATGATAAATTTAGATCAGCACTGAGAAGCAATTTACTGTAAATCAGATGTCTGAATATCTAGTGTTTGACAGTCCTTGGAAGTTATAAAGCTTCAGCTCTTTAAGCCATCATGCACCCACTTTGCTTTTCCTTACCAAGTTTATGTATTTTTATAAAATGTCTCTCTAATTACTCCTTTCGGTTATTAGCAGCTTGTACAGAACAATCATGTTTAAAAATACTTTTAAATACTAGTTCTAGTACACTGAAGAGTCATTACCAGTATGATGCTTAAACTAAACTACCAAACATAACAAAAAACAGATGCATGGGCAAAAAGGAGAAAACAAAATTAGATTTCCTCTGATAGCACCGGCCTGTGAAATTTTCTTCACTCTCATCAAAATACAAGAGAAACTTATGTATTTCCTTGAAAATTGGACATCTAAACAACACAGGCTGTTGGTCATAAACTGCTAATACGACCCAGTTAAATGTAAAGTGCTAACGCCAATATGTGACCCACTTGCCCCTGGGACACAAACTTCAATATGAGATTGGTAAATGTAGGTCAGAGTAATGAGCAATATCACAAACACTATATTTAAATAAATATGTAACTCTGCATACATGTGAGTAATTTAAAGCTGAAACCACTGCTCTAACCATTTATCAAGGTCAAAAATTTTCCATGCCACACCTGGTTGTTTAATTTATGACTAATTATATGGGTGTGTGCTTCAGAGAAAGAACAGCCTTCAGGTGTCTAGTGTCCACTTCTTCAATCTTGCACGTTTGCATAACACTAGAAACTGAAAGAAACTGACTGCAGACAGAAACAAATCAAAAGCACGCTTCATGTTAACATTTGTATTCACCTTCAAACTTAGGAAACTTGTGTTGTGATGCAGCATGGGTGTTCAAGTAAATCTCCAGTAATTCTGAGTAAACACCAACCCAACCCACACCCTAAAGCTTGGCAACAGCTCTCTAAAGAGCTTTCAAAATTTAAATATCTCTAAAAAATATGTATGGAATGTGCCAAATGAGTCCATGGCCCTATTCCAGGAAGCATGTTCAACAAACCCAGAGTTTAAACGCATACTCTGAGTTGACCAACTCTGAGATCAGCAACTCTGTGTTTCCCATTCCAGAATTTAATCAGTGATGTAACAGCGATGCTGCAGTAACTGCAGTAAATCTTTCAGAGGAACTGACTGACAGCCTGACAGCTGCAGTTGAGCTCATTATAAATCTGTGACATCATCGCTGTCTCCGAGGAGTGAACGACTGTAAAAGCTTCATGTTACGTACAAAAAATACAAACGTCTAACTGGGATTTCAGTGCTTGTAGAAACATAAATGTCTGCAGAAGAATTTGTTCCTCTGACACTCTGACAGCCACTTTATGAATGAGGAAATGAATCAGACACGTGGTTCAGGTGCAGCAGGAGGGAAGGAGTCAGAGAGACACTCAGAGTTTGTTGGAGAAAACCTGCCAGCGAGCAGGTCAGGGTCACAGAGTCTCTTACCCCAATAACTGACTCTTTAGCTAAACCTGCTTTCTGGAATAGGCCCCACATCAAGAAGGGTCAGATGAGAAAGTGTGTGTTGCTGTACTGGAAAACATTCACCCTGCTGCTCTGTCAAACACTTTCTTTTTATTTGAACACCATGGTGAGGCAGGGAAGCAGCTGCTGCCTCAGTTGGCTACACTGGCTGCTTGTGAGCACCTCCAGACGAACCGTCTTACTGCTCATGATGTAATGTAATCAAAAGCTTTGGTGACAATGTACAAGTGCTATAACTTGGGAAAACATTCATTTGAAAACAAAATAAAAGGACCCATGGGGGGAAATTGCCCCAAATTATTGTTTTTATTGCTTAATACATCCTCTTTGATCACTCAACACATCACTGATATTGCTACAGATTTCACATCTACAAAATTTAAAATTTAGTAAAAATGGAGATTTGACTTCTCAGGAAGAATGAAACAAAAATCATCTTCAACATTGTCAATTTACTGTTTGTCTTGTTTTAAGGCTGTTGTGTTTCATGAAAAATTATGATCACAATGGATCCAGGCACCAGGTAGATCAAGCAAGAACCTTCACAAACATAAATACTGTATCAGTTTTTATGGCCCACAAACCTCTTCAACAAAAATGTTTGATAAATACACCAAACAATATGTAGCCACCACCAAATGGCAGTCAGAAAAAAAATAGCTAATGAATAAAGTGCTCAAGTTTCAAAAGAATAAATACCTCCTTCTGTAGTCAGTGGAGACAAAAAAAAAGGCCTAAACGACGACAATTACTGCATAAACATTAAGTAATTTACCACAACCTGACTTTGAATAAAACAATTTTTTGTAGTGCCTTCTAAATATGTGAACATTATATGTGGAGTAAAAACATCAGGAGGTAAAAAGATAATTAAATCATGCAATAATCTGATAATTATAAAAATCTTACATAGAATCAGAAATACATTTTTTTTTCTCCATGACGGCCTTATAAACTCTCTGTGCAGCTTCTGAAGGTGATTGTGCATCTTTAGCTGCTTCATTTCCAATGACGCCTCCCATCACTCCTCCACCTGCTGCTGCAGCCAAACCTGCTGCTCCAGCAGCTACTAGTGCTGTTTCTACTTTTGGTACAATGGCAGGCACACGTGCTAATGCTGTTATCTGTTTTGTGGCATTCACTAACTGTGGGTTCTTCACAGCTTTGAGAGCAAATTCAGCCAATGTTACCACACCTAAAAAAGCACCTAACAAAGCTCCTGTTGCAATCCCTGTCATTTGGATCAGAAACCTGTTATACACATCACTTTTCGCCTGGTTTCTGATCTCTTCTGGGGTCTTGTGTGGTGATGAGTGTCTAATGTGTTCTGCCTGTTCCTGTATTTCTTTCTCCACATGTTGCAGCATTTTATTTGTGTAGTAGCCTCCGTTTTTTTTTTCCGCCACCATTTTCTCTACTGTTTTCAGTAACGCCTCCAGCTGGAACTGGTTGTTCCTGTAGTTATTCGGCTGCTTGTTGTTCCAGTGTTTGTTGTCAACAACGTGGCACCGACCGCCACACTTCAACACCAGATCATTTAGATTCTTATTCTGACGGACAAAATCTTCAATTTTCATCCTTTTCGAGAGCTGCTCACCGTGAGTGAAGACAATTACAGCATATTTGAGAGCGTCATCTGTGAAAGAGTCACATATTTTAGTGATGACAGCCTGCTCCTGCTCTGTGAATTTATCCACTCGAAGCACGATGAGAAAAGCATGAGGCCCGGGAGCGCACTCTGTCATACACCTCAGTATCTCAGCCTTCAAATCTTCCTCAGACCTTTCTGTGTCAAAGAAACCGGGAGTGTCGATCAGAGTGATGCTCCTGTCATTGACTGTTTTGGTTTCTGCTTGGCATTTACTTGTTCCAGAGTTGGGAGAGTCATAAGTTTTGAAGAGCTCCTCTCCAAAAATGGTGTTAGCCAGGTGACTTTTCCCAGATCCAGATTTTCCCAGCAGGACCATCCTCATTGTAGTTGACCCTAGAAGAGAACAGTGGCTCTATTCAGTACATTTGTCTCTTGCTTTTTTGTTACTTTTAAAGACTTATTTCCTCAT